>JAHTLZ010003305.1:6819211-6843668 GCA_023846285.1 Phrynocephalus versicolor
ATATGGTGGTTTGTCAGTGTATCTATAAGCATATGTTTATATATGTATGTGTACATACATGCAAACATAGATATGCATAGATATGTATGTATATGTGTCACTAGGGAGACCTCTAATCAGCTGTGAGGTTTTACTGGGCATTTCTGGACCCAAAGCGTGCTTAAATAATTTGAAGGCCAATTACCGTATAAGAAATATGGTTTGAAGTGATGAGGCAGGATAGTCGAGAGAAAATGACTGTGAAGATTTGGCCCTCGTTATCTTGAAGAACTGAAAAGAATGGCTGAAAGAAAAGGATCCACAACTCCCTTCAACAGAAGATAATAGCTGATGCAATCAAGAAGAATATTGGCAGATGGGCTGATATTTTGGAAGAGTAATCCAGCTGAGTAATGTATGGGCCTTTTTCTTGAACTTTAGCTGTGTGCGCACTGGGGCACACAGTTTGGATGCAGCCTTTCTTGGGTCTATGGAGGCAGCAGGCAACCTGATACTTTATAGGAGTAACACTTTGCGTCCACAAGCATATTGTAAGCGTGTGTATGTTTGTGTCTGAAGGAAGGGAGAGGAGGAGAGATTGAGAAAGAGATTGAAGGTTGATTTCTGCAAACTTCATTTCCATTTTTAGCACTATTGCTTCTCCCTGAAACACTTAAAAATAAGAAGGGAAGTAAATGCCCCTAAGCAACTGGAGAGTCTGTCTGTTACTGTGTCATATCTATGGAGCAAACTCTGGATATATGCACCCAAAGGAAAAGGCTTCTGGATCAGAAAGTGGTCTTTTCAGACCTCCCTGAGTCCCTGCCTTTCTTTTTCTAGAAATATAGCGCTGCTTTGATTTTGAGAATTATACTCTCCCCCCCCCACGCCCCCAACCCCACTTGCTTTAAGAACTAGAAAGAAACTATTCATTTACTCGAATGAGTCACCTAAGCAGTTTGGTAAAACTGTGTAGAAATCATGCTTCTACACATAAGTCCTCATTTGATTGAGTGCCCATGTAGGATGTGGGCCAAAATAGGTTTATTTAGCCTTGCTCAAGAGAGGACAACTCAGCATCTTCCTCACTGCTTTGTTTATCGCTGAAGGCATGTACAAATACTATTTGTGCAGGAAACTACATATGTCCAGCTATTGTTATTGGAAAAAGGGTTTGCAGCTTGTAGATAACCATGATACACACATGCCAAATAATTAGTTACTGTAATACAGATTGGCAGTCTGCATGGCCCTCATGACCAGCTGTAGTCCCATCCCTTCCTGTTAGGATTATAATAAGCTATCCCTTTCTTTTAAAGAAAATGTAATCAGTCAATTATGAGCTGTCAGTGTCAAGATGGGCCCATTTTCTGTGTCATCATAGTTCCAATGGTCAGAAGTTCATTGACCACCAGTTCTTGGTTGCTGATGAGGTACTAACTGGAAATGTCGTGGAGAGAGTTCCTATCTTCCTACACATCCTGCTCTTAAAGGTCAACTCTAAAGCAAGAATGTGGACGGAGTAAAGGAAGCCGAGGGCAGTACAATCAAAACAAAACTATTATGTAACCATTGCACCACATCATGTTTTAATAGATTCCATAAGGAATTTGGATCTAATTTGTACTTATGTCTCCAACAACAGAAAGCAAAGGAATTATATCAGTACACTAGGGCATAGGCAAAGTATCTAATATCAACTTTCTTACAGCCCAGTCTTAATGCCCTGTTACAGATGCAGCAGTACAGGTGGAGGTTTGAATATATCATTAGAGCTTGGGGAAGTTACTTTTTTTGGAGTACAGCTGTCAACAGGAGCTGTGATGCAGAAAATAATGTATGGGTTTAATCATTACGTCCATTCCTAAGTGAAATTAACTCAAAATCATTGCACATTTCCTTTCTATTTGAAAAAAACTTTAAACTTGTGCTTATATAGGCACACATTCATAGTGTCTTGAAACCAATTGTAGATAATTTTCTTTATGTTTATTTTCTAGGAACTTGGCTTGGTCATTTCTGGAACGCTTCCTGTCTTCAACTTGACCAAAGACCAATATGATCAACAGGTAAGCCAGTGCTTAGGATAGGAGAACTTGAAAAGGCAAGAACACTGAATAAATGGGACCTAAATCATTTAGTTCCCACTTACTATAAATGTTCTTGGAAGCCAATACTTTGAGGAACAATGTGTAAGTTGTATTAATAAAATCTAATTTAAAAGCCACTTGCTGTCCTTCCATATTTCTACATTTTTTTTTGTTCTAGCTAGCTAGAAAAGAAGCCTGTTTAATTGCACTGTATCCAGCAGGGCATGTTTATGAATGCATCATTTTATCTGTCTGATCGTGTTGTACAGAAAGCATAATAGGGAATAAGGAATTCCATGAGAAATAAAGTATCCATACTGTGTGTGCTGCTTTACAAAGGAAAACAAATACATTCATAAAAACCCTGGAGCTGTCATAAGGTATAGAAACATCTGCATGAACAGTGAGTCTCAAGGTATAAAGAGAATTCTCCAAAATCCTTTCCAGATTTGACATTGTATAGACTGCCTAGCTGCTCTGTGTTCAGCCCTGACCAAAAAGGGTATGAGATTGAAGAGGATATATATTATTCTACATATTTTCAAAGGGGAAACTCAAACCCCTTTGTCATTCCCCTCTACTCTGGGTAAAATCCAGTACTTTCTTCATTTCTTGATTAGCCTATTCGGAGAGTTAGCAAACCCACCTTCGTTGTTAAGTCTTAAGGTCACGTGCAGACGAAATTACTTCAAGACCAAACCTCCATTCCATTTCCTTCCAAGCCTACTTGGGGCCTTTCTTCATGGAGATCAAAGAGATTTTGAAAATTGGAACACATTCTGGACTTGTGGGTTGGCCTAACATAGGCTGCACAAAGATATAAATGAGGGCAGGATGAGGTCTCTGAGACCTGCACCTAAAAATGTGCATACACAGGACCTTCTGACAAGCTGCTCCTAAATAAATTGCTTCTGTTAATAAGGGTTTAGGAGCCATGTGGATGTATGCAAACTCGTTTCTGACTATTTGTCTCTATTCATGAAAGGGAAGCTCATGTTTTATTTACTCATACTCTATAGAATGATTGTCCATTGCTTGGAAAATTTACATTAAAGCAATCTTTTGCCAGAACCAATTGATACTTGGAGTAATGGGAGTTGATGTGTCGCTAGAAGAAATTAAAAAATTGACTCCACGGTTTACCGTAAGTCTCTTTCTCTATATAATTATTCCTTTTTTTAAAAAAAAAAAAGTTGCCTTTTGGATCAAAACCCATGCAATTTCCTACTCATTGCAGTCACTAGCTTTCGTTAAAGGTTGATTCTGCGACTTTTTTTTCTTGGAAGCAAATGTTTTTGAGTTCTGATTTTTGCCCTATTAACATTTCTAAGCTTCTACTGAAAGCTGAATTGCATTCAAGACTTTCTTCCAGTCTATCTCATATTGCTCTGCCTGGGAGTCAAAAGATTATCTGCCTCATGTTCCTTCTGTCATTTCCCCATTTTCTCCTTGCGTTGGTGATACTCAAGAGAGAACATTGCTTTCCCACAAACCTAGGGTTTTCCATGAATTGTCTGGACTCCTGTAACTGACGTGCAGGCTATGGCGGTGTTCCACAGCTTTGAGAGCAGAAGACCTGAGTAGGCAAATATTGCCTTCTGCCAAGCCCCAGAGTACAGCTGGCACTGCAAACATGGGTACACCGTGAATATTTATAAAACTTTACATGGCTGCTAAAGTAGTTATCTTCAACATGTATACAATTCAAAGTTTTTCTGGGTTATGTTGTCTCAGAAAGTAATTGGTATGTTACTAAGATAATTCTATTGTTTCTCTCTCTAATGAAATTTGCAACATAAACATTTACGATCCTCAGCTATTTGCCCTTTTTGGTTATGTGACCTGTTGTGTCCTCAAGTTGAATGCAAAGTATGGTGAACCTAATAGATTTTACAAGGCATGTGAGATATTTAAGGAGTCCTTTTACCACTGCCGAACCTGAGTAAATTTCTATGGCTAAGAAGGGATTTGAACACAGCTCTTCTGAACCCTAGTCTGCCACTGTCTCTGCTATACCATCCTGGCTCTCGTTTTTCTCTTTACACTAGGTCACTGTTGGCAAACCTATGGCATAGGTCCCAAAGGTGGTACTCCGAGCCCTTTCTGTGGGTACCTGACATTACCCTTCACAGCCACCTGTATTCGGGATAAATTGCTGTATTGGCATTTTGCGAATAATTAGTGGATTTTGAATCACAGTTTGAGCTCTCGGTCTCTAAGGGCCTTTTCACACAACCCCTAAAATCAGTGGCAAATGGCTCCCAGATCCGGAGCTTAAAATTATTTCCCCACCAGCTCCGGAGTTTACAAAAAATTAAGTGCGACCACGCCCACCTAAGCCCGTCCCAGCACACTTTTCAAGTACCTGGTCTCCGGAGCTGAAAAATTTCTGATGTGGATGTAAAGTAGTGAGTGCCGGGCTCTCCTTGCCTTGTGTTTGTTTTTTTGTCCCCGCCGCCCCTTTAAGAGACAGGAATCATGACGACGATGGGGCTCCGGGGCTCGGGGCGGCTTCCACCGGCAGACGGAGGTGAGCCTGCATTTTTGCTCCCCCTTTTTCTCCCTCCCCTCATGCAGACAGGAGCAAGGAAGTGCGGAGGGGGTGGGAACACAGGAAGAGTGACGAACCCCAAGATCTCTGGTCCGAATTTAAGTGGCCAGCGGATCTTAGGGGTTGTGTAAAAGCGCCCTAAAAGGTTTGCCATCACTGTATTAGGTGAATGTTAGCATACATTTATGTTAGCATTTTTAATAAGCAATATTATTTGGGAAAGGTCATACGCTCCTTTTTAATACGTCTTTCCATAATGGGAAACATAATATAGTTATATTTCATTCTATTTCAACAGCTATGTCCAAATGGTTATTATTTTGCAATTGATCCCAACGGCTATGTCTTACTTCATCCAAATCTTCAACCAAAGGTATGCAGCGTCTTCTGGTTTGTAAACTATTCTTACTTCAGTTGAATAAAAAAAGGAATTGGACCAGGGGTGTCTTTCATATACAAATAACACATAGCTTCAAGCCCACATTCTGATAACCTTAGGTTAGTTCTTTCCACACACTTGTACATAGTTGAGCATTGTGAAGCTTCGCAAAGTCATGTAAGGTCCCAGCTGACAAATTACAAACAAAACAAAACTAATGTGCTAAAAACAGCTCCAGGCAAGTTTGTGATGGAACAAACAGTTTTCTCTTCTTAAGGGTGCACTTTCCAACCTAGACTCCATGCCTCAAATACTGAAGGTATCTGAGAATCTTTAAGAATCAACAAGTTACAAAGTTAAGGCCCTTTGTTGTTCTCCTTTGCCTAATAGGTATGTTGTCTTCTGTTGCTTCTGACAATTCCCACCCATTACATACATACGCATATATTATATATACATTAATTTAGCTCACTCAGAATATAGCTAATCTGTTTTATAACATTTCAGCGTTGTTAGCATTTAATGGGGTGGTGATTTTGGAAGGTCAACTTCCTATTTCCAATGCCATGGTGCTAAGGAGAATCCAAAAATGCTAGGCAGGAATGTCAAACCACATTGGCAAACCAGTTCCATGAGATTTTGTTGCTACCAAAAGCAAGTCTTATGTAAAGACAAAGAGTCTTAATTGCTCTACAAAAAAAACAAGCACTGCAAAATATTTCACCTAGCAAATGATATTAGCAATTAGTGCATCTGTGTTGGGGGAAATTGTCCTTCTTCCACTTCATGCGAGAACTAATCTTTGAGGGAACAGGGAAGCTTGGCAGATGATATTAATGTCCCTGATAATCAAAATATCCTGGAAATTTAACCACATAAGCTATGTTTCCAGTATGCTACTTATGGCATAACTCAACACAATTCCATGTTTCCCCTTCACCATGATTTAGAGAATGTTCTGTTTTCTTCATCCAAATATTTTTTTTCAGTGCTAAGATGTGCATTTTGCAGACTCTCACTCTGGGAGAACCTGAAAGGGAGAACCATGTTTTCCTTTGGGCGTGTGAGATTACTCTCTGGGAGATTCCCCTCCCCCAAAGAAATTTCAAAAGAAACGTCTCTGGATTTCTTGGAAGTTTTGTTGTTGGAAGAAATACCAAGCTGTTCAAAATGAATAGAATGCATCTGTTCTATGTGAGATTCATCATCAGAAAAGGCATTAGGCTAGGCAGAGTTTCCTGTGCAGAGCAAAGGACAAAAATAAAATAGAAAGCAAGGTGTTCCTGTGGTCTCATTTCGCACTCGTCCCCAGCCGTGAAAACATGCTGATATTAAGAGAAACCTCAGCAAGAACTATCGGCAGAGTTAGACTCAGAGAATCAAATTTAGCCAGTACTCATCACATCCCTCTGTCACACAACTTTAAGCCTTGTGTGAACTGCCGTTAAAGACTAAGGCACAGACACATATATACTACTGCCTTTGTTTTGTGTTCCCATCTTTTTAAATTATGAACATTATGATTTTTTATTTTTTATTTTTTTGCAAATTTGTGATTTTATTTGAAAGTGATCACCTAATGCTTTTTTTCAGGCAGTGTATAAAACCTGTTTTCAGAGGTGCTGAAATTGCTTGCAGTCCATTGGTGGACTGCAGGTTCCAGCAGCCTTCTCCAACATAACTAAATGTGAAGGATGGAGAGATTTTTATTTATTTATTTATTTATTTATTTGTTTATTTATTTATTTATTTGATACTGCAATATCAGGAAGTCCGTAAATTATTTCCCTCTGGCTTAAATAAATTAGGGCTTGGCGACCAAATATTATTTGACAGTGGTTTCTTAAGGGGAAAATGTTGATTTTACAATTTAATGCACACCAAACTTTAGTTTAAACTTTAGACTTGGGGAAGTGTTAATTAGGCCTGTGTTAACCATAATCCAATTACTTCATTGGTAGTTATTTACCTGAATAGTAATAATCGTGTGCATCATGTCAACACCAACTTATTGCAACCATCACAAGCATTTTCTAAGGATTTACCATTTCTTTCTTCTGGAGTTACTTTGGGACCTTACAGCTTGCCCAAGGCTTTTCAGATGGCACTTATCATGGGAGGCACAGTGGGGAATCAGATTCTTGATGTCTGGCCCCATAGGTCCTCAGATCTTTTTAGATCTCATCTACACCTACTGCCCATGCCCACTGGGGATCATGAGAGTTGCAGTTTTGCAGCATCCTGCATCCAACAGTAAGGAATCACCCCAAAACTGTGTATATGTGACCACAATGACATAAACTGGTGGATCTATATTTTAAATCAAGGAGAGAATGTTTATCCAGTTCTCTGCTTGCTCAACGCATGGAGATAGAACTGTTTTTTTTTTAATTTTAATTAAAAAAATTCATGGTTCCATATATACTGAAGGACTTTGACTTCAACATATTTAGCATCAGTATTTCACTGTGGGGCCCAGTAAGTTCCAATCAAGATCAATCAATTAAATGGAGCATTAGTTATGCTTGATATAATAAACAAATATTTTGGAAATTTTACCTTTACAAATAAATGTTGCACATATAACACTCCTCTTACCTCTAGTTCAAGTGCCCTCTCTTCTGTTTACATTCCTATTCCCATCTTCTCTGCCTTCTTACCCGGAGTGCAAGCAGGCTTTACTTGATGGGAAAGCAGAGGAGAAGAGAAGAATCAGCTCCATCCTGATGGAGACATTTATGATCAGAAAACCTAGAACCAGCTGCATGTGACTGTGCTCTAGTTTATTCCTAGGCTAGCAAGGAAGGAACAAGAAGTAAACCTTATTAGCTATTGATTTAAAAAATTGTTTAGCATCATATCATATATGCTCTTTAAAAAACAAACAAATCAAAAACCCACTGTTTTTGGAGTGGATGCTTATGTGGTATCATTCCCCACATAATGCATATTAATTCTCGTCATACCTGGCTGGAACTCTGATTGGTATTTTGAGAAGTGTCCGCAGCGAGTTTTTCTTACCAGCCCATAAATATGTAGGGGAAAAGAGCAGTATGTTTGGATTTGAGGTACTATATAGCCCCTTGTATGCCAACTCATAATTAAATTCCACCGAATTCAATAGGAGTTTCATTTAGGTAAGTATAGATAGTGATGATTTTAGCCACAGGATAATGTAACAAAACTCCATAGATTTGCTGTCAAGCACCTCTAGTGGTTGTCAAGAAACCATCTGAACCATCTAAACAGAACCTATGTGATTTGTGCTGTGTACTTCAGGAGAATGCAAGTCTCCATAACTGGGTAGAATACTATTCAGTAAGCACATGTCAAATATATAGTGTATGCTCCTCGTTCAGATGTACAAGTTGAAGATCCATGCTATTTAAGCCTCCTTTTTATGTTCAACTGGTTGTCCACCATTGCTAACAAATTTGAAGCCTTGTGTGCTTCAGTCTGCAAGTTAGTACGTTTTACTGTACTCGGTGAATTTGCTTAAGTTCAAAGTGTGTGTTGGAATCCTTATGTTCCTGGTCACAAACCTCGAGAAGTGGAACACACTCTTAGATAGTGAGCATAGATCACAGAAGGACTGTCACCGATGATGTGAAAATCTGAATCAATGCTGTTTTGTTGCTCTAGCACATTGGTGTGGGCATACCCAAAATTAAAAAAAGGATACCTCATCTCCAGGTAACTATGGATGCAGGTGACAGTGTGTTCAAAGACGCATAGAGCTAAAGCCACAATTAGAAGCTTCTGTTCAGCTTTGTAGGGAAAGCTTAACTAGGTTGTATACCTGTCCGAAATATTTCTAAAGCATGAAGCTTGCAAAAAAACTAGTGCAGATGCTTGTGGAAGTTATTGCTTTAAGTGATGGTGTGCTGCTATTAATGGAGGATTAAAAGAAATAGCCACAATTCTTAGTGTCTTGAATCAAGGACAGGAGTTGACTGATTTGCAGATTCACACAGTCCTTGAATGGTTTATTAAGAAGTTATACCACAAACAGTCCGTTCTGTAGTATTAATAGCTTACAGCTTCCCATGTGCAAGTCAGAAAATGTATATTTTGGAGAAATGTGTCTAGTGTAATGGCCATTAAGAAGCTGTTACCTGAAGACAGAAATTTTAGCAAGTGCTGATGCTGACCCCTGAAATCATGATAACTATATCATTGAAACATACACACATTCATGCATAAATGAGCACACAGAGACACATAACAACTCTTTTTAATTCATAAATTACTGTCCACCAAGCTCTCAATACCATGGAAGAATTCCATTTTTATGTTACTGCATCAGTTTTGTCATTTCTTTTGTCCGGAAAGACTACACTTTCTTTCAACATATCCATCTTGGAAGTCTGTATGCATTTAACTTGCTTAGTTGCTTTCTTTTAGTAGCATGCTTCTGTCATTGATTGTGCTTTTTGTGTGGCGTGGTAGCATGAATTATTTAGCCATGTTTTATGACTGCAGCCAATAGGCTTTCCATAGCTGCAAATCATATCAAATGGCTATAATAAAAGTGTCTCAGCCAAATGAGGAAGGAGAAGCTCATGAAGTCCAAGTTGGTCAAGAACGATGTCTTGGCTAAGAATCAAAAGACATATTTTTAAATTTTTACTTCAGGTTTTATCCTTGACTTATTCAATTTCTGTCTTGTATTCTTTATGATCAATAACACTCTCAAACCCAAACCGAAATCTGTGAAACTTGAAATGAATGAATATCAAAAACACCAACACCAACAATGCATTCCTTGCATGCCACGTCATATTTTCCTCAAATACCAAGTAGGAAGGAAGGCCATTTCAGTTTTTTTTGTGGGCTGAAGGAAACCAACTACCTGGTTATTCTCTTCTATAAGTCACAATAAAGTGAATGGGACCTGAATATGGTAGGCCTACACCAGTGGTTCCCAACCTTCCTAATGCCGCAACCCTTTACTACAGTTCTTCATGTTGTGGTGACCCCTTGCCCTGCTTGGAAGAGGCCACAAGCCCCCTTTGGCAGTCCACTATGCTGCAGGTGCCATAGAGAACTTTCCTCTACACAGGCAACCTCAGGCAATCACAGCCTCTGGTGCCATTGACTGACATCCCCTCCAACCTATTAAGCTGTAACTCACTCTTTCCCCCTTCCTCCCCCTCCTCCTCCAGATCCAAGCTGTTTGTGCCTTTTTCTTCACTGGCTCATGGCAACCCCTGTGAAATGGTCGATCAACCCCCAAAGGGGTCCCGACCCTGAGATTGGGAAGCACTGGACTACACCAAGAAATTCATGTTACCCATCAGTTTGTTCTGCTGATGGAAATGTTTCCGTTGGTGCAAAATAATGGGTCTCCCTCTGTCCCTCCAGGCCTCCATCCTCCTATCCTCAAAACCTCCAGGGAAGTGTTTGGTTTGTTGAGGGAGAAGAAGATTTGAAAGCTGTTGGAGCACCTTCTTTGCTTAGAAGTGTTTAGGCCAGGCATGTCCAAACTTCAGCCCTCCTGATGTTTTGGACCACAAGTCCCAGAATTCTAAGCTTAGATTGCCAATGGCAAAGGACTGTGGGAGTTGTGGTCTAAAACATCTGGAGGGCCGAAGTTTGGAGATGCCTGGTTTAGGCATTAAGGCACTCTAATTTCAGCCAAACCGCAACAATATCTTTCTTAAAAACAACACAGAAAAGCCTTGTTAAAGAGAACTCCCCAGTGGATTGTGGATCAAGCCTTTCATTTTATTGGCTTCTGCTTGAAGTACATATTCAGGTTATTTTCCTTAATGTCCATTTAAATGCTATAAACTGGTTCCCAAAGCTTTGAGACTCCTGCATTGTGATTAAATCTCTTTTAAAATTAAAGTATTTTACTGGGATGCATTCAGACTAGGTCGTGCTTAGAGTAAACTCAATGAAGACTTAATTGCAGGCAAAAATAAAAAATAAAATAAAAAGACAAAACATGTGGCACCTTAAAGATTAACTTTCATATTTTAATGTAAAGGTATTTTAATGAAAGCTGCCTAGATGCCCTAAGCACATCCGATCTCGCTTGATTTCGGAAGCTAAGCAGGGTCGGCCCTGGTTAGTACTTGGATGGGCGACCACCAGGGAATACCAAGTGCTGTAGGCACCTGGAGTAGGAACTGGCAAGCCACTCCATTACTCCTGCCAAGAAAACTCCATGGACATGGAGTCACGTAGAGTCGATCACAACTGTAACGACAGAACGCACACATTTTAATGAAGGTTACCATTTTGGAACAGAATCATCACAAATCCAGAATACAAAGGGAAATAGCTGAGATAAAATTCATATGCATGATAGACACACACAAGAATGGATTAAACATAAGTCTGGGTTTCTTGAGTCATTATCAAATTTAATATTATTATATTGCCACTTTTTTCATGGAAGTTTATGTCCCACCTGGACCCTAAGGTAAAAACTTCCAATCTCTCACCCCTCTCTTCCATGACACTTGAGGAATTTACCTTAAAACCACACTTAACATTTCTACAGACCCTGGCCACAGAGCCATTAGCAATACTTAACATATCTATGACCCCTAGCCAAATCTTCTTTCCCACCATGTGTACCACTAATCATCCCTCCCTCCTCCACAGACCCATTAACAATGATTATCATATCTTAGACCCCTGGCCAAATCCCACCGCCACTTCTACAACTAACCGTCTCTCCCTTCTCTTTCCCCTTCCCCTATCCACCAATGAACATCTGGTAGGAAATGTGTATCTAATCACATATTATATTACACACCTCATTCTGCTGCTTTATGTCTGAAGAAGTGGACGTGTCCATGAAACGTTACGTTAAAATATGAAAGTTAGTCTTTAAGGTGCCACATGTTTTGTCTTTTTTCATTTTTTAATTTTTGTCTGCAATTCTTGAAAGGACTAACATGGCTGCCCTCTCTGAAGACTTAATAAAATCAAGGAGACTACATTTAAGTGTGACAAAACACTGCTTTTTCCCCCAGTGGATTTAATGTAATTATGATTAAGTCTGGATCCACTAGTGTTATTTTATGGCTTCTTCATCATTTCCCTTTCTTTTGTATCTTTGCTTTATTTACTGGAATGGGACATGGACTGCAATGCTCCTTATGCCACAGCAATGCCTTCATGCATGCTGCCTGGGTTTGATCCTTCTAAAAACATTCAATTGCATGTAAGAACTTTATTATTTAAATCTTCTTTGCTTTTACTTTTAGTACCAGATGCTGAATGTTAAATTATTGTCTTATCTTGAATATATTTTCTTAATTGTGCTTTCATTTCAATGTTATATTTATTTTGCATACAACTGAAATGCTACACTCATCAGTTGAACAAGTCCTTTTTATTCATCCAAATTAATAAGATTTTATCAATTTTCTGCTTTTAAAATGATAGAGGTATTTAACATAATTATTTTCACTATTCCATCAATATTTGTATACCTGTATATGTAATCCTCCCATGTATCTGAATTTAATATTCACTCTTTTAGACCTTCCTTTTCTACATAATTATCCTTTCATTTCAAACCATTTTGCCTCTTTATATAGAATTGCAGTTTCTTCTTTCTGTGGAAAGCCCTCTCCCCCCCGCCTCGGTTTGTCCTTTTAGTGTTAATATGATGCTGTGCTTTGTTTTCTATTTATTCTCATACAATTTGCCAAATATTTTAGATCAAGAAAACAACCTCTATGCATTTCCATCATGTACTAAGCTCCTAACTTCCAGTGCAAATTATCTGTTTCCAGTGGTCTCAGTTTTGCAATCAATACAGTTAAAATTAAAAGTTGTAACAGTTTGAATCAAATTGTTTTAACGCAGTTGTACTGACTGAGTAATAAAGAGAGTGGTAAGTAATTCCTACTTTATGAGTCTCAGTGTTTTCCAGAGAGCGTATGAACCATTTTCAACAATGTATTTCTCAGTGGAAAAGGCCATGACATGTGTTTATTATTGGTTGGTTTGATAACTTCTTCTTTAGAACCCCAAATCTCAGGAGCCAGTGACTCTGGATTTTCTGGATGCAGAGCTAGAAAATGATTTTAAGGTTGAGGTAAGTTGTACTGCTAATTAATATTTTTATTATTTTGGGGGGCAAATCCAGTTATTAGAACTGGACACAAACTTCCGAGAGAGAAGAATCTGCTAAATCAAGACTTATGTGTGCAACATTGATTCCCTGGGTATATTTTAGCAGGGGGTAGCAGTTGGCTTTAACTCAGTGTCTTCAAATTATTTGCCTTCTGGAATAACCAGAACTCAAAGCAACTGTTTTTGAATTCGAGCTATCCTGGATCAAGATATAGTTGCTATGCAAGCCATGCTTTTGGGGCTCCGACTGAACAGGAAACAGGGAAGTTATTGTAAGGAAAGGATCTTCAAACATTGCATAGTGAAAGAATCAGGCAATTTGCTGAAATATGTTCCATGAGCAGCTTAAGATAAGGATCTACTTCCTTGATTAAACAGGTGCCCATTCCTTAGCTTGCATTGTACAACACGTCTCGCGTGCAAATACACAACAGCCAAGGAATATTCAGTATGAAATGTGTATTCCATTACATATTATATTGCACACCCCATTCTGCTGCTATATGTCTGAAGAAGAGGACGTCTCCACCAAACGTTACGTTAAAATATGAAAGTTAGTCTTTAAGGTGCCACATTTTTAGTCTTTTGTTTTGTTTTGTTTTTCTTTGGGTTTTTCCTGGAAAAATCATGTACAACTAGTAGTTGGCCCTGTAATACAAGGTGGAACAAAAGGGTTCTCTTCTAGTTCTTTTCATGATGATGATCATTTGAAAAAAGTACATTCAGCGTTCTTTATAACTTTATTCAAAGAGGCTGAGAGTTGTTGTTTTCAATTGATAAAAAGAAGAAATTAATTCTAAAACAGGTGAGATGAAAGTAAAAAGCTGTAGGCAAAAGAACACATGGCAAAGCTTTGAAGATAAGTGTGCGTAAAGTGGCAACTCTGAAAATCTCTAAAGGAAAGACATTTTAAAAGAGCACTAACATTTAGCAACTCTATCCTGATGTGTTTTGTTCTCTCGTAATTGTCTTTACATAGATTCGGAAAAAAATGATAGATGGAGAAAGCGGTGACAGAACCTTCACAACACTGGTGAAGTCTCAAGATGAGGTAAGATGAAAAGAGACTAGTTAACTGATGCTGAACCATTTTTCGAATTGGATACACTAGGATGGTGGATGCTTGTAGCCTTCAGATCTGAAGCTGAAATGAGAAAGAAAGATTGCGCTGGGATTTGGAGACTACCCAGGGGGATGGCGGTCTAGCGCTTAGACATGGAAGCATGCAGAAAGCCCCTCACCTCAACATTTCCTCTCCTACTTTCTTCTCTAATTATGTCCACAGATTTCAGTAACGGTGGGAACATGCTATTTTTTCCCCTTTCTCTTTTTAAAAAAGATGTGTTTGGACTTGATGAAGTTTTCTTTGAAACGCAACACCGCGTATGCATTAATGCCATGTCAGGCCCCAGTGTCCGCTCTAATGAAATCCTTCATTATATATGGAAGAAGCATTGAAAAGAAGCAATTTACATATATAAAAGGGAGAAAAAGATCAAATTTATCAGAAGTGTATGAGTAGTTGAGGTGTCTACTATTCTTTCTTTTTGAAACTTTTAAAATATTCCCTGTGTACTGCATCTGGCACAGGGGTCTTCCTTTTATACATGTGACATTTTTCACAATGCCCATGAGACCATACAGCATTTGTGACCACGGGGGCATTGTAGGAATGGCACCAATATGAAGGACACACATTGCTTTTGTTTTTTTCACACTCCAACAGATGGCAGGGGTGGGGTGGGGGTTCTTCCTCCTCCGCCCAGCTTCACACTATAGAGTTGAAGGCAGATGGCAGAGTATTCATTGGCCCAACTAGAAAGAGAACATCAAACCAAGCTTTTTTTTTTAAAGTCCATTGTTGCCAAGCTTTTGTACATCTTACTCTACAAAGTAGTCTTGGGTGTGGGGAGTGTCAAAAAATTTACAGAAGTCCTGAAAATGAAGAAATTCTTGATACTAAAATTTCACCTAGACAGAACTACCTGTTACAGTACATTTGAATGTGATTAATAACTGCAGTGGAAGGGCTGCACATTTATCACAGACCCTCCTATAAATCGTTGTGCCTGAATAATTATAATATACTACAGCTGGCAAGATCGTAGTTTCGCATGATGAAAACTGAACAACTTTGCTCCTTTGGGGCCTATTAACTCTGATTAAGCTCCTACAGAGTGTCAGGAGACAGTCTAAAATTCTCCATCATTCATCCATTCTGTAATTAAATGAAGGAGTTGTTCTTAAATTAACGATGGACTCCACTAACATACTTGCACCCATACATCAGCCATGAGGCTGCCTTCCCTGAGTTTGCTGCTGAGAGAAAAGGTATCCAAGCGACTAGCTGCCACCTTCGGCTTTTAACGTGAGTCCCAGAGCCTAAAGCTGTGATGAAAGGCATGGGAAATTGAACTACTCGGCATCAATTTGATATGAAAGAAATTCCATTCAGAAATGACTTCCAAAGATAACCATTTCAGTGAAATTCATATGGGTAAGTGCTTGCCCATATAACAAGATGACAAAGGATGATAGATAGGTCCTGTCTTTCATTCTCCGGTTCCCTCTGTGGCAGCCCCCCGATACATATGCTTAGATACCCAAAGGAAAACATCTTTGTATTTAGTAATATCCTTATAAATATGCTATATTATTTCATAGGGCTTCTGGGAGTTATATCCCAAGAACTTAAGGAATCTCAAGTTTAGCAACTGTTGTGGTACAAACTGTCAACAATTATTTAGTTACTTCCAGTTATACGTCTTTGATATAACCCCACAAAAAGCTTTGACTGGAAGTACAACCTTAATCAGAGGATGTCTGTTTCAAACTTCATTTCCCCTCTGGAATAGATGTCAAAAATATTATACTGATAGTTTGTTCTGGAGAAAGTCCAACAAGCTGTGCAAAAGATGAAGCCAGGATGATGACTCTCATAGTCTCCTCCTAAGTGTCTCTAGAATACAGACACTTCCAAAAAAGAAGCTAGCTTCTCTGATCCAGTAAGAACAGCACCTTTTGGGATACAATGCACCCTGGGTGCACTTTTAAAAGGAATCAGTAGCTGTATTGTTCCAGAGTTGCTAAGCATCCTGGAAGCATTTTTTGAAATTCCGTTTTTAAAAATAATTGCAACCATTATTCATTTCACATGGCATCCCATAGGGAAAAAAAATTCATCTTATGAGTTTTGACTATTCCCGGAAATTTCATTCATCTTGCAAGTTTTTTGTCTTACAAGGCATTCGTCTTACAGCATATCACTGTACATTGGAGACCCTTCCATTTTTACTGACTCTTGGTTTCATGGAAGTTACCATATTTTTCGCTCCATAAGATGCATCAGATGTAAGATGCACCTAGTTTTTAGATGTATGCATGTGTGAAAAAAATATTCACACATACATACTGTGGTCCTGGTACATCTCCAGCTTCAGTTTATTCTCCAGCTATGCTGCTCTTTGGAGGCCCAACTGGGAAGCCTCTGGCCCTTGCAGAGGCCTCTGAACCAGGTGGAGGTCCCGGCCTAGTGAAAACTTCCTGACTTGGATGATTTTTAAAAAAAAAAAACCTTGCACAATTGATTTTTTTCATTGATACCAGAGACCACAGAGACAAGAAACGGGCTAGAGAGTAACCACCTACCATGATGACCGTAGAGCTGCACTTGAAGACGGGCTGAATGTGAATCTAGGAGGCGGAGCTCTCCCATTGGGATGCCATCCAAATATTAATCAGGCCAACCCATTTGGCATCCAAAAGACCAATTTTTCAAGGTTGCCTTTACTTTTCCACATGCAGATCATTTCCAGCCATATGTATGGATTGCTAGAGAATTTCTGTTCAAATTATGCAGAGGAAGAAGGATGTGCAGTCCACCCTTTTGTCTCCACCCTCCTTCAGAACTCTTTCTTCAAACCTTTCTAAAGATGGGGAAAGACAGATGTATACTAATGAACTGGCTGTTATAGTATAAAACATAATAATAATAATAATAATAATAATAATAATAATAATAATAATAATAATAATAATAATAATAATAATAATAATAATAATAATAATAATAATAAATCTTTCATACTGCCATGTAGTGCATAGCACTTACAAAATAAAACATACAATTTAAATCAAACAAATAATTAGTCCCGGGCTGCTAGCAACCATGTTCTATCAAGCCAATTCTTACAGGGATGTTTTTCAAGCTTTTTCAGGTAGAGGATACTCAGAACTGGTTTACCGTTCCCTTCTTCTGGGGCTGTGTGGCTTCCCATACTGACTCTGCTCAGAGGAAGCACAGTAGGGAATCAAACTCCCAACCTCCACAGGCTGATGCCTAAGCTACTTAGCTGCAAGCAAAGCCAACTCTAAATTAAAGAAATATTTACACAATTTAAAATCCCAGGTCTGGTGGGATTTGAAAAGTCCCATTTTTCAGCTGTTTCTTAAAAACTTGGTAGGAAGGAGCTGTTGAACTTGTATTGGAAGTTTTATTCCAAACAGATGGGACCATCCTCAAGAAAGCATTCCTCTTTTAGTCTCTTTCAGTGTCACTACTCTGAACAGTAGAACAGTATCTGCTAAGTTCTAGATTATAAATAACAAAGCTATCTCGGTGCACTTTGAAAATTGAATGAGGCATGGCCATGCTAGGATACAAAATAGTTTTAAATCTCCCTATGTATAGCCCATCTGTCACAAAAGCTAATGCTGGTGACTATGTGGGCATCCAGATGTTGGACTCCTAAACAAATGGTGGAGAATGATGGGAGCTGCAGTCCAGCAGTGTAGAGTATGTTCTAAATGTTATACAGTAAATAACTGGAAAATGTGATATTGTTTTCTTTTCTTGGTAGAGGATAACTAAAATTGACAAGGAGGGGGCAAAAAAATATGGGTTCAGTCTGGAAGAAATTAGGTTGAATTGACAGTTCACTAAGCATGACAGCATCCCCCTACGATTGTTTATCATCTAGACATAAAAAAAATTAATGACTATTGCACATGTTATAAATTTACAAATTATCTTTCAAAGGGAACTGCGGATCTCATTGTAAAGAGAGAAACATGATGAAATGTGTTGATTTGTTAAGTTATTAATTATGATGATAGATTATTATTTTTTCATACATTTGTGGAACTTTGGGGATGTTATTTTTTAGCTTTCTTCAGAAAGTGGCTTAATATTTTTCAGCGCTATATTGACAAAGGGAACAGAACATATACATGGACAGCTGTGAATGGTACTGATTACAGGTAAGGAAGTAAAATTTGAAAATCATATTTTGACTCTCTCAAAAACAAATGTATCCTCATTTCCCTAGCTTAATGAATTTCTTTGTATTTACTAGTGTGAACATCCTCTGATTCCATAGTTCTTGACATTTGCCATCCATCCTTGATCTTCTGACCTCAATTCATAGAAGCTCTGGCACACAGAGAATTCCAGGAAGCAAAGTCCAAAGCATAGGGAAAGCCAAATTTGTGTATACTTACTCAAATTCTCATCTATTGAGCAGACCATAACAACATATTGCCATTTAGAAATGGGACTTCTGGAATTCTAGGAATTGCCATAGATCACTTAGACTTCTCCAGGCAGAACTCTAGCACTGGGCAAGGAGAAACCAGAAGTCAAAAGAGGGGTCTTTCTACTGCTATTATCTGCTTCATTTCATGTGTATCAGATTCAAAGAAGAATGGAATGTTTCCTCGGTCCCACCACTTGCTGGAGGTTGTCCCAGCATACCGTGGGAAGAGCAGTGAGAGAACACCCCCCCCGCCTCTGCATAAAGGTAATGGGTAGCAAGATTACAGGAAGATGTGGGACGGCAGCCATTTCCCATTCTTGTTCCCAACTAGCCCATGTGGAATGGTGCACAAAATGGCAGTTAAAAGACACCATTTTTGCCTTCAGGTTTCTTCTCTCCCAGCCCCAGAAGTCTGCCTGGAGGGTTTCTAGACAAGTTCTGAGACCCATCTCTACTGTCATTTTGGTTTCTTTTGCTTTTCTCTGCTCTGACCTCTGTGCTCCATTTTTTAAAACCTCGGTTTAACTAGCAAGATGTATGAGATTAACTGTGGAACAGGAGCATGCTGTTAGCTATAGCCTTCCGTTTCTTTGGCTTATCTTCCATCTTCCATCTTGTTAATTAGCCGAGCTACTCCTACACTGCACATTCTCACAGAGGGTAGCTGAGAGGGAGACATCAATGCAACCACAAATGATGCTATTTAGACCTGAAAGTACATAATGGGAAAGAAGCTATAATAATCACACACTCCAAATCTAGAAAGACTTATATAAAATCAAAAGCAAAAATAAACACCATCCTCCTTTGTTGATAGAAATTCTAGTAGTTCGTTGTTAGGTAAAATTTGGAGGACCCTAGTTGGAGTTGTGCTGTCCGTAAAAGCTTTCTGGTTTGGGTGGCTAAAACTAGAAGAAATAGCTAAGCTAGTACTTGAGAGCCAGTGTGATGTTATGGGTAAAGTGGTGGACAAGGACTTGGGACAACTGAGTTTGAATTCTTACTCAGCTATGGCACCTCACTAGGGAATGCCAATGATAACATCACTCTTCACATATGAAACATACCTGGAAAACCCTAGAAAGGTTGCTATACATCAGAAATAAATTTTCATCACTAATAGCAAAAGCTACTATTTCCTAGCTTGGAAGGGTAGCGTCCACTGTCATCACCACCCTATCCTTCTTGTTTCACCTTGTTTCAGGGGAAGACCTATATGTACTTCACAAGGAAGGAAGATCTATATATATTTCACCATTTTTCACTCAACAGCAATGTACCTGGCTCTGAGTTAAGCTTAACCAACAACTCCTTAGTACACATATACAAGTGCAGCAATCCAAGGCTGAATGCTATAAAATGGCAGCACTGATGATTTAGTCTCCTAAGCCTTATCTTCTAAGAAGGGACAT
Source organism: Phrynocephalus versicolor (assembly GCA_023846285.1). Classification (NCBI taxonomy): domain Eukaryota; kingdom Metazoa; phylum Chordata; class Lepidosauria; order Squamata; family Agamidae; genus Phrynocephalus; species Phrynocephalus versicolor. Next base: position 6,839,257 of record JAHTLZ010003305.1, read on the forward strand.
TCAAGAGGACTAGCAAGGGGGGAAAAAGAGGAAAGTAGGGAGCTGCCTTATACTGGGTCAGAGCATTGCCCTCTTCCCAGATTTAGAACTCCAAGTGTCAGCAGGCTTGGGAAGTAAGAGCGGTAAATAAATTTGAAAAATAAAAAAATTGAAATAAATTTGAAAATAAAAAATAAACAATGCTGATTCCTTTCTAGGCTTTCTAAGAAATAACCATAGGTTATCATTAACCTATGGCTCCTCACTAGTCTAGTATCCAGTATTCTAAGGTGGTCTCCCTTCCAAGTATTAATCAGGTTGGACTAGGCTTAGTTTACAAAATCAAAGGGGCTGGCTGTGTGCATGGTGGGGTAGTGAAACGAGATATAACAAGCACAATTAAACCAGCTTAATTAAAATGCAAACAAGATTAAAAGGCATAAGATAATTAAAATGCATCAACAAAAAGATATGGCAACACAATGATGGCTGAAAACCTCCCCTGCAGCAAACCCATATTCATTGCCAAAAGCACGCAGTGGTCTTCTTCCCCTAATTCTGGCATTTTGCACATATAAAAATCTAGCAATTGTCCTTTAATCCATACATATAAACATGATTTGGTAGTTGGTTAGTTTGGGGAAGTACAGCATTCTCAATGGGTGCCAATCTTCTCACAGCTAATCATGTGTCATGGCAACCCTTGGAAGGAATCCTGTCTGTCCCCGAAGGCTCATTTCATTAGGCTTGTGATTATTTACACACACAGCAATCTCCTTAATTTATATAGTGCCCACTGTGCCTCTTTATTTTTTTTAAAAGGCCAGAGTTTTTGATCTAGCCATACTTTGCAACCTAGTTTCCTGTTTTCTTATCCTGTACTCTAGGCAGCCATTTTCCTCTCTTATTGTGTTCTACTTCTGCTTCCAGACATAAGCTGTATACTTGTATCCAATTTCTTTTGGAAGAAGTTTTTAGTGGGAAACCATCAGTTCATCCTCATGGGGGCCATGTAGCACTAGACACTTTTATGCTTAATGTTACAAAATTTAATTAATAGTTACTGTTTTGCAGGGAATAGTTACTGTTAATAGAAGGGAAACTGATGCAGATTTCCCTTCAAGGGAATTGGAGGAAAGCAGTCACCAAATGATCGGTATTTTTACTCTGCACTTCAGATGGCAATTTCATTGGTGAAAGGCTATCACATGTGGCTTGATAATCTACAGCAGGCATGTCCAAAGTCAGGCCCGGGGGCCATATGCGGCCTGTTTTCAAACTCTGAGCGGCCCACAGTTTCTTCTCCCCACCGGCTCAGCCTGTCACACATCCCCACCAGCTACCCCCTCCCCATACTGGATGGAGGCGTTAGCTTGCAGTTTTATGGTTTGCCTGCCCTCCCTGCCTCTGTCCATCCCCCCAGCCTCCTGCCCAGCCTATCCACCCCTAGTTCCATTGCTGCAGCATCCTCCCCGCCTCCCTGCATGTTACAGAGACTTGTCCAAAGTCTGGCCCTGGGGCCAAATGCGGCTGAATGGTCAGCCCCCACACTTCACCAAATCTGGCCCTCCTTTCAAAAAAAATTGGACACCCCTGATCTACAGCTTCTTTTTTGTGTGTATTTCTGCTGGTGTCCATTGGAAATCTGAAGTAACAAGCACTTATCTTCCCTATTAATGAACTCCAGGGGACACCGTGTGAGGAATGAATGGGGTGCCCCCTTGAGGGGATTTCCAAATTCATCAATTAAACAAGACTGTGGAGAAGGCATCTGCTTCTGAGGAACTAGTCTTTTCTCTTCCTCCTCCTCAATATGTATTAAATAAAGAGACTAACTGAAGTCTCTGAGTCTCAGATTAGCCACACTCCATCTCTTGGGTAGTTTGGGTATGTAAAACAGCTGTGTCAGAACAGTTAACTTAAATTTCGTAGCTGTCAGCTATACAGAGAATTCTGCTATAGATGTGCTAGGAGAAATATCTACTCTGTCATCGCCTCACAGAACATTTCCTAAATCTATACGAACAAGAAGCCTCCAGCTTATATTACGAAGGGAAACACATACATGCAGGTGGCAACATTTCCTTCAGGGAGTGAGGTACAAAGCAAAGCATGTCACTTTCTTTTGAAAGAGGTCTATGAAAGCTCCATGTGGATTATTCCTGTAGTTTGTCCCATTGAAACAATGGACTGTTTGGTTACAGTGGTGTGTGAGAATACTACAGGAAAGTGTGTTTAAACAAAGCCCTACACTTTGGGAGAATTCTCTCCCAACCACCCCACCGGTAATTTCCATTTGCACAGAGCTCTGCGTCTGGTCCACAACACAGATTTACAATTAGGATTAGCCAGAAAAATTTGTGGCTTCCATAAATGTGAAGAGCAAGAAGGTGGGTGGGACTTTCTTTAGAAAGTTTTAGAAGTGACAATGCTGAAAGTCTTAGGTGGATGTACTGAAAAGAACCTATCCCTCTAAACCAGGCAAGTCTAAACTTTGGCCCTCCAGATGTTTTGGACCACAACTTCCACAGCCCTTTGTCATTGGCAGTCTAAGCTTAGAATTCTGGGAGTTGTGGTCCAAAACATCAGGAGGGCTGAAGTTTGGACATGCCTGCTCTAAACCATGTACCTATAATTTTGTTACTTGGAGGAAACATTGAGCTGCTAATGACTGCACTGGTATTAAACTATGGCTTCCTTTTCACTCTTTACACTTGTCATGTTTCTTCTGCAGTTTGGCTTTGGTACTGCCATCCTACAGCTTTTACTATATTAAAGCCGCCATCAATGAACCACTAATCCAGGCTAGATGTAAGTAATGTACATGTAAAACCCGGGCTAAATGTAAGTAATCGTGTGATTTTTCTTTACAGACTAGGAGAGCTCCTGTGATGTACAACTGTTCTTTCTTTTGAAAGTCATAAAATATGTGAGAGTCACTAGATGTTGCCCTGATGTATTCTCCCAACTCTGCAACAATGATTCTAAGTCAGTCTGTGAATGTATTCTACACAATGCTGTAAGAAAGTACAGTGGTACCCCCCACCCAAGACAAAATTAATTCATTCTAAAGGTCGCTTTGACAAAAATTTTGTCTTGCAAAGAGCGGTTTCCCATAGGAAACCGCTTTTTAAAGATTTTTGTAATGGATTTTCATCTTGTGAAGCACCCCATAGGAAATTTTCGTTATGTGTAGCAACTCTATTCCCAGATATTTTTTTTGTCTTATGAATTATTCATTTTATGGGGCATTTGTCCTAAGAGGTACTACTGTATTCTATACAAGTAGAATATATTCTGCTACCCTAGTTGCACTAATCAACCTTTATTTCAACCCCCCCTCTCCTTGCTTATTCACCTGCAGAATCATTGCTTTGCGTATCCTCTGTTGCTGTCTTTTTTAAGGGTCTCATACTTCCTGATTCAGCAAATTATGAATTGTAGAGGCTGCAGTTTAGCAGAGCTGCTTTTAAAAAGCAGTGTCACTTTCAACACAATTGTGTAGCAGACTGACACCACTCGCAGCCTCTGGATGTTATTGTTTGTTTCATTTGGGTTTGTAATTGGATTGTTTTGAGTCCAAGGCACTGTGCTTGAGATATGAATGGATACAATCTGGATTATTTCCAAGTTGTCTCTAGCATGAAAAGTAAAGTCAAAAAACCACTGTAACATATGCAGGAGGATACCCTCTTAGGTATACACGCACACACACAAATATATATTCAACAAGGACTAAATAAATCACAAGTGCCATATTTTCCCATCTATAAGACACCCCCATTTATAAGACAACTCCCACTTTTCCAACCTAAAATTACAGTTTCACAACTGAGCAGTTTTCTCCTTGGCTGCCTTCTGTGTATAAGACGACCCTCAATTTTTAATCTAACAATTTTAGACAAAAATATAGTCTTCTGCATGATAAAAAATGCTGTATGTGTTAGAGCTGTGGTTCCCAACCTCCGATAACCCAAGTGTTCTTGGACTGTAACTCCCAGAAGCCTCCACCACTAGCTGTGCTGGGTGGGGTTTCTGGGCGTTTGAATCCGAGAACATCTAGGGCCGTGACGGCGAAACTTTTAGAGACCAAGTGCCCAAACTACAATTCAAAACCCACTAATTTTTCACAAAGTGCCAATATGGCAATTTAATCTGAGTACAGGTGGCTGTGAAAGGGTGATGTTGGGTGCTCACAGAAAGGGCTCCGAGGGCCACCTTTAGCACCCATGCCATAGGTTTGCCAACACTGATCTAGGGACTCAGAATTAAGAACTAGTGTCTTAGAGGTTCTTTCTCCCTGGCTTATAAAATTAAAAGCAAGACATAAAAATGATAATTACATTTCCAGTGATTATGTTTGAATTTGCATTACTAACACCAAACAGTAGTAGTAGTAGTAGTAGTAGTAGTAGTAGTAGTAGTAGTAGTAG
>JAHTLZ010003305.1:6843678-6860691 GCA_023846285.1 Phrynocephalus versicolor
AGTAGTAGTAGTAGTAGTAGTAGTAGTAGTAGTAGTAGTAGTAGTAGTAGTAGTAGTAGTAATAATAATAATAATAATAATAATAATAATAATAATAATAATAAAATAACAACTTTATTTTTATGCCGCCTTTCGGCAGCTTACAACAAATTCAAAAAAGTACAGTGGTGTCTCCTAAGACAAGGGAATGGATTAATAGGTTATAATGCATTCCTATGGGAAGGTTGTCTCAAACTCCCTCAATCAATGGACAGATGAAGGCTTTCTGCCCCCTGCAGCCGACAGACAGCTGTCATTGACCGCTCCGAGTGTGTCATCCCCACCTGTCACATCCCCTAAGGAGGGGGAGGGGGAGAAAATAATACTAGAAAAGAGGCTTGCAATTCCAAGGAGATTTGCTGCTGCTTTAAAAAAAAAACTTGAAAAGAAAGAAGGAAGAAAAGGGGGATGTTTAAGGGGGGGGGAAGAGTGCTTGTGCACCAGAGGAAGAGAGAGGCACCCTCTCCAAAGCCAGGAAAGAGGTGCAAGGATTAGGGGTCATTTTTCTCTCCCTCTCTCCTTCCCTCCCTCTGTGCCTCCATCCCCCCTTTCAGCCAAGCTGGTTTGCTTCCCTGATGCAGATTGGAGCTGCTTTTTCCTTTCCTCCTCCTCCTCCTCCTCCTCCTTCTTGGGTCTCTTATGGCACCACTTCTTGGACATGTGACCCTACCATCTCAATGGAGGACAGGCGGTTCTCGGCACAACAGAAGAGCCCAAGGCGCTGCCTTGCTTTCCCCAGACTCTGTGCACGGAGTCCTTGGTGAAAGGAAGGCAGCGGCTCACAAACACACAAAGTGCTGCCTCCCTTTCATCAAGGGTTCAGTGCACGGAGCCATTTAAATAGTGGGTGGAGGTGGCAGCTTTGATCCTGGCTCTCACGACCATGCAGCACCCGCAGATTGGGTGCTACAGTTGGGAAAGCCAGGATGGAAGACCAGACTTTTCAATTTCATGCGGCCATATCCCCCTGGGGTTATGGGTGCATGAAATTCGAACACCTGCCCCATAAGACAGTTTTTTTTCAAGAAACATTAGTTAGGCAAACCGTTTTCTTGTGAAAAATGCCTATACATAGAAATTTCATTTGTCTTACAAAGAACTTGTCTTACAGGGAATTCGTCTTGTGAGGTACCACCGTATCTCTATTAAAGCCACTTATTGCCATATTTAATGATGATTGCTTCTGTGTAGCCAACTTCATGAGTAGCAACAAGATGCAAAAAGAACATTCAGCCATTTGTAGGAGAAACACGGACAAATGGGTTGGAGAAGCGGTTGATATAATAAAGAAATCTATGTCTCAATCCTCAAAAGACATGGCTGTGCTTTATTACAGTTCCACCAAGGTGGTTTTAAATAAAATATTTGTCACAAAGACCAAATAGAAGAGGAATAAAATCCTTGCTTTCCCATGGAAAGCACTCAGTATACTGATTGCATTGTCACTGGAGCGACTAGAGTCACTTGTTGGCCATCCTTCTGATGATCACCTCCCCATGCTTAGTTAGGCCAAGCATTGGTATATGCAACAAGAATAAATTGCACCACACTAATAAAAATAGACGCTAGTATTTAAAACTTAGAACTATAACATCCCTGAAAGGGATAATAATAATTAGAGATGGGCACGAAACGAGCAATTTTTCGTTTTCATTTTCATTTTTTTCGTTTCGTTATGGAATGAAAACGAAAACAAAAAAATTTTCAAAACAAATGAAAACGAAAACGAAAACGAAAATGAAAAATTTTGCCGTGTTTTTTGTTTTCGTTGCGGCAAATACATTGAGCTGAAAAGAATGCTAATAAACTGAAATTTTTCATTTTCGTTTTTGTTTTTCATTTCGTTACGGAACGAAAACGAAAATGAAAAATTTGCAAAAACTCACCGAAAAATGAAAACGAACCGAAACGGACCCCCTAAATGACAAACAAAAAACAAAAAACCATTTTTTGGAGTCGTGCCCATCTATAATAATAATAATAATAATAATAATAATAATAATAATAATAATAATAATAATAATAATAATAATAATAATAATAATAATAATAAATAAATAAATAAATAAATAAATAAATAAAACTGCTGAGCTGAAGGAGACCTATGGATCACTAAGTTCAGCCCATGTCAAGGCCTCAGTGGACAGCCAGAACTCCCTGCCCTGGCTCTCCGGTCAGATACCTAAACCACTGCTCTTGCGGGTAGATCGCTCAAGGAGACATGCCTTATAGTGCCCTCCCAAAGGTATCCTTTAGTTTTACTGGTGCTCCATATGGTATACGAATTGCTCCAGAGTTATCACCATCTCCAAAGCTGTCACATAGTATGATTTATTTTCTAGCATTCTGTACTTGGGAGACATCTATGAAATGAGAGTTCAAAACGAATGCTTCTGGGCTGAACTTGTTCGCAGCCCCCCTGAGTCAATATGCACTTTAGGCGGACCCTTGAAATAGGTGCAGTACATAGAAGGTACATCAAAGAAATAATTGACAACAAACATGTGTTCAAGTCTTCAAAAGTGTTTGTCTTTTTTCCAGAGTACAGCTATACAAAAAAAAAAAAAAAGAACCTCTGATCTCTATGCCACAATATTTTTATTCAAGGAGCTGGTTGAATAAAATATTGGTTTGTGATCCCTTTTTCTTTACCCTGTTTTTTTCTGTCTCCTTGCCTTCTCGTTCTGATGGATTTTCACAGACCCAAAGGGCAAGTATATTCTTGTTGCTCAATTTCCCTCTGTTTACTGGTGCTGATATTTTCCAATATATTTCCACTCCTCCTGGTTGCTGTCCTTTGTATCCTTTGTCTTCGGGCTTCTCCCTTACCGGTTGGGTATTATAAAGACAGAAGGAACAACACACATGCCTATTATGATGTTCTTCCCTAGCCTGTATGGTTTACAATTTATTGTTCTCTTCCCCTTGTTTGTTTGACTTTTGTCACCTGCTGGTTCATCAGGATGCTCATTTCTTTAACAAACATGTGTCTCCAACAACCCAGAAATAATCTTATGCTAGGCAAATGACAAATTTTACAAGCTCTTTTATCTTGGTCCAGGCATCCTAATGGCTACCCATTTCAGTAACAGTTTGGTCACATTTAGTGAATTCACATGCTAGTTTTAATGTGTAGCAGTCATATTGTTATATTGTTTTATGTCACATTGCTGCCATATGACTGAGATACTCGTCATAATGTTGATTAGCCATGTCAAGTACTGTTTGTATTCAGATGATAAATATTTGACTTTTATGTCTGGGATATTATTATACAGTCTGTATAACTTCATAAGCCTATTCATGGATTTTTCTTTGGGTTCATGACAGCCCTAACCCCTCTACCATTACTTTGCTTTTATGAAAAACAGTGAGTTTAAAACAGGCATGTCCAAACTTTGGCCCTCCTGATTTTTTTGGACCACAACTCCCAGAATTCCAAGCCTGTATTTCCAATGGCAAAGGACTGTGGGAGTTAAGGTCCAAAATATCTGGAGGGCCAAAGTTTGGACATGCCTGGTTTAAAACAAAGAGCCTCCATGGATAGAATAGGTTCTTCTGTTCAGACTCATAGGTTTCTGGTGTAGCCAAGTAGCAGTGGAGTGTGGCTAGGGTGCCAACTCTCCAAATGTTGGCTTGTCTTGACCTAAAGAACTTGAGACTCCATGCCTTGTGACATTTTGCCACTGGAGGTCTTTGTACATCCCATGTTCAGGTAGAATGATGCCAGCTGAGATTTGGTCAGGTGGGAACAGCATACTCTCCCTAATCTTTTCCCTCCCCATCATTTCTTTGATTTAGTACTAGTACCATGGTAACTTTAAACCATGGCTTCCCGTTCCAGAGGTGAGCAGGTGGGACACAAAGGGAAGGGGCAAGGACGAGTTCAAGATCACAGTGTACTTTCTTGATTTAAGCAGTTATGGCTTCGTAGTGTTAACAAAATAAATTGTCAAGGAGCTCTGTACTATAAAAGGCTAATTTAACCAATTTCTGTTGCCTTTTCATCTTTGTAGTTACTGAAACCCTGAAGCTAGATCGATTTGATGAATTTGGATACACATTTTTAGCACCAAGGTTTGTCATTTTTCCTGGTGTAAAAAACTGTTTGCCTTGATAGTAGAAACAAATGGTACACATGTCTTAATTAATTTAGTGACAGGAGTGAAAATGTAGAAATACCGAGTATAAGTCGATCCAAGTATAAGTCGAGGCCCCTAATTTAACCCCCCAAAACTGGGGAAACTTATTGACTCTAGTATAAGTCTAGGGTGGGAAATGCAGCAGGGCCTGGCAGCTCCTCCTTTGTGAGCTGGGGGAGCGCTGTGTGATGTTTAAAATGACTTTTAGCTGCTGACCCAAACACTTGCCTCAGTGGCTAAAAGTCATTTTAAACATTGTGCGCCACTCCCCCATGTTGCAGAGGGGGGTAAGGAGAAGCGGTGTGTGATGTTTAAAATGACTTTTAGCCACCAACCCAGTATTGACCCGCATATAAGTCGAGGGCCCCTTTTTTTCAGCCCAAAATTAGGGCTGAAAAACTAGACTTATATTCGAGTATACACTGTATCTAATAAAATTGGCTCACTCTAATCCAGTGGTTCTCAACTTTCCACAACCCTTTAATACAATTCCTCATATTGTGGTGATTCCCCAAATAAAGAGACCCCCCCCCTCGACACACAAAGAGATGGGTAACTAGTAGTAAGCAAGTAGGAGGTAGTAAAATATGACAGGTACAGCCTGCTGAAAGTTCATGAAGGGAACTGGGGGAGAAGCCACGAAAGAAACTCAAAAATGTCCAGCCATTCCAAATTCACAAAAGAAACAGCCTTCCTGGAAGAAAATGTGCCAAAGAGGGACCCCCCCCCCCAACTGTTCATCCAGCCCAGTAAGTGGCAAGCCTTTACAGGGAGGGATCCGTGTCAGGGGAAAATGCATCAGCCGCCACGGTAGCTAACGGCAATCCCAACCCTCACTGCCACCATCACATCAAATGCAAGGGAACGATGTGTGTGTGTGTGTGTGTGTGTGTGTGTGTGTGTGTGTGTGTGTGTGTCTTGTTCATATGGGGAGGGGGTGCGCACAACAACCCACGAGGGCCAGTGAAAGCCTGGGGCTGCCTTGCCTTGCCCTGCCTTCCGAATGGCTGCCTACTTTGCAGGGATGTAGAGGGACGGATGGACGGCAGTGGCCAAACCCGCCCAGGGAGGGAGGTATGATGCAGGCGGTAGGAGGATCCCCCTTGCTGCCACCACCAGCTCGGCTGGGGTCGTGGCACTTGAGCTGCGTGCCAGGCCTGGCTGCCTCTGCCTTTTGCAACATTTCAACAATAAATAAGACACTTGGAAAGTTTATTTACACTCCTAAGCAGAATGCAAGTTGGCTTTACCTGGCCCTGAAAACATTCATAATCAGGATTCTAGGACTTGCAAAAGTGTATGCAATTACGGTATGTATTCCTGCTTCTCAGATATTCATGTTAACATAGGGATGTCATAGATAAGGCCACGAAAAGCAGCTCTCTGGGCTTTTTTTTGCAGAGGTGATAAAGCTTTTGCCCACTGTAAGGATGGACTATAATTTCCACAATCTCTTTCCATTTGCTATACTGTATGTGCATTGAAATCCAAATGTTATGCTTGCGCAAACATCTGCAATGACCATGATTCACCACTGCATTGTGCGATTATATTACAGTATGTCCTTTAAAGTGCTGTTGTAAGCTGGAAGCCCTGTGAAAGAATCAGAGGCCAGAATCCAAATGGCAATTCACACTGGCATATGTGCATTTGCTAATGTTGCAGCTGAGTATTAGCACTAATTAATGAGGTTCTGTTTGCTTTCCCGGACATGTGCCCCGATGCAGTTGGGTATGTGCCCTGGAACACAACCAGTAACTCATTAATTAGTGACAGATTGCTTCTATGATTTTACATGATTTCATTTATGCAAGTGTAAATAGCAAACTGTATTCTGGCCAGAAAAAAAAATAGCAGGTTCCTTCTACATGAATATTACCCTCCCAACTTTCTTTCATTTGTTGTGGTTTGAGACTTTCACAATCCTCATTAAAATCTTGACACTAGAGCAGCTATTAAGTATTAATTCAGACTTGACCTATGACTCATCTTTTTAAAATCCTCCATAGCCTAGCACACACTGCTGGTGAATCCCAACCAGCTCCAATTAGTAAATCGTTTGGCCCATCCAACCTCCCTACCATCACATATGTTGTCCCTCAGAATGCTCCCCAGTTAACTGCATCTTGTCAGAATGTGTCCTGATGGTGCAGTTGCTTTTGAAAAGCTGTAAGGACCTGACATCAGAACAGTTCTTCAGTACAAACAATTGGTTGCCGTGAGAAGAGGCTGAAGAGACATCTCCCTGTGTTTTACTTCATCTCCTCACCTCAGTGGTCCTTGCCCTGTCAACTGTCTTCTTGGTCTGCTGTGGAACCTGACTGCCCATGGGCCTTGGGGACTGACTCATCTGTATCATTTGACCCTTGGGATACTTGTCTGCCTGGCCTGCCACCTGGCCTCTGCCATGAGCCCTTCCTTGATCACAGGCCAGGCCTCACTTGGCCTTTGCATCCCACAGGCCTGTTCTGAAAGCTACCCTGAATAGTGCAATCAGAAGGAAAAGAGGGACAAGCTTCCTATACCTTTAGCAAGTTGTAGCTTCCATTAAAAGCTTTATCTTCTAGATAACTATTAAATGTACTGGAACCTTATCCTCTCTTTTTCTTCAGGATAAACTGACCCTCCAGTTCACGTTGAACCATCTTATCCACTTCCCCTATCCTTTATATTTTAGTCTGTCTACTGCAGATGCCGCTTCACAATCATTCTTCTTAACTTTGAATAATGTCTTTAAGTTTTCCGGGTAACTGCTGTACACTCATTGTCTTCAACTTTGTATACAGTATTGTCCTACAATGTTGTAAGCCAGCGTTGATCCTTTCCAAGGGGAAAGGTGAGGTAAAAACAAACAGACAAACAAACAAATAAATCTCAGCAGAAGGGACAAAATTCTGAATGTCCTTAATTTCTTGCCTAAGTTGGATTTTTAAGATCAAATTGTGAAGATGTGTTGTATAGGGCATCTTTAATTTTTTTCAGCTCCTGGAATATTAATAACATGTTACTTCTAGTTAATTTCTTTTCTATAATAATCATCTAAGTTACATTCTTATCAGAATGTAAAAAGAGATACAGTACAGTGCTACCACTCCTTTTGACCCACTTTTTAGTTCTTTTTGTGTAAGCGTGGGTATAGGCAGACTAAATGTTGAAGGGGGATGCTGGTTGGATCAAGTGCTATGCCTCATGCTGCTGCATTGGAAGGTTTCCTCTTTTTAAAACTAAGGAGTAACTGTTTTAGCAAGTTATGAGAAACTGGAGAGTTTTTTTTAAAAAAAAGTTACAATGGTATCTAAGTACAGTACTTATTTAGCCTTTGGACTATATGAATAATTTATTTTCAAAAGTTTCCATAACTTTTAATTTAAAAAATAGAACAATCAAAAGATGTGTCATGAAAAAGAAAAAAAATGTTGTTCTTTCGATTGCTACACATGCAGTATGAGTTGACTATTAAATTGGCTAGAAATATATAAGCTTTTAGGACTGCGCACATCGCAACACATAGGCGTATGCTCATCGAGGCATGCACAGTGCACCCCATTTGTTCTAAATGCTGCCTCTGGGTTTAAAATGATGGCTGGAATATATGTAAAGCTCGTGTTATTCCAACAATACACACTGTGGTTGTTATGAGTGTGTTTTGAAAATATAGGTCACGTATCATGAGCAATCGCTCAAAATAAAAAGAGCTCAGCTCATATGCCCTTCTTCATAGCATTTTGCTCTTCCCGATCTCATGTCTAATAGGATTTGATCACTGAATTTTACTGGGTTGTCATAGGCAAGGGCGATGTGCAGATCAATGCCACTGCTCGCAGGTGGTCCATGACAGCAAGTGAAAACTGGTTCCAAATGCTAGGAAAGCTGGCTGAGTGCTGCAATAAATGCAAACAAAGGCATATTCACTATATCTGCTTTATTAGGTATATTAAAAATAATTTAAAACCTTGCTCTCTTGTTTTTTTCTCTAGAGACTACTGTAGTCCTGTGAAAATAACTGACAACAACACCGCATTTCTCCTGAATTTCAGTGAATTTATTGATCGGTATACACCCCAGAATCCTTCATGTAAGCGTTCATTTTCTCATGAAACACAATCATTTGGGGGAATATAGCAGTGTAGGTGCAGCGAGTAGCGCCAAAGAATAAAAGGAAAATGTTCGTAGGAAAGAGCACCGCAAAAGCCAAGGTGTAGAGGTTTCAAATTTTAAATAATTGATACAAAGTAGTGTTTAATTATGAGGAGAGAGCAGACCATTGGGGAGAGAAATACAGCTGGAGCCCAGGATTCAATTCAGGCTGTCTGGAATGTGTCCAGACCTCAAGAGGAAGCATGCCAAACAGTGATAAAGGAATTCTGAAGAACCACTGCCAGCCAGTCAGTCTACTGAGCTTGAGGTGTCCTACAATCCTAACTGGCCCTTTCCTTTCCGTAGGTAATGATATGGTTATGAGAGCTTTACTGGATGCAGGATTTACGAGTGAACTTGTTCAGAATTACTGGAGTAAGCAGGACCCGTGAGTGTTCATTTCCTTCCCATCCCTGACAAAAGAAAAAGACATATTCCTGATTGTTTGTTTGTTTTAAATTGGTGTGGTGTATTAAAGCAGCTTCAAAGTAGAACAGGCCATCTCTGAATAATCAAAGCAAAAGAGAGATACATCAAAATATAGTATATTTTTAAGTCCAGTATTTTGCTTCACGCAAGTGTTCTATGATTCATTGGCCAGAATCCTCTTCATGCAGGTGTAATATAAAGTTATACCTGCATAAGTGTGGCAAAAGTGTTGCACTCAGCAATGGGTAATTGCATGATTTGATGGCTTTGTCAGTTCTGCAGTTCCCACTGCTACCACTGCTCTACTGACTAGACAGAAAGCTTTAAGGAAAACACTTCTGCCTTGCCACTTTTTCGGCTACCGTGGGCACCACACCAACACGATCACATTGAGTCTGTTCTGAATTTGGCTGAACCTGGATCTGGCCCGATATATCCACAATGCTGGCTGTCCTTTCAATTTTTTTTTTAAATTGATCTCTATTGTCTCTCTTTTCCACAGAGAAGGAATTACAGCACGATTTGTAGCTACTGATGGTGGAATCACCAGAGTGTATCCCAAAAGGTAAGCCACCCTTTAGATCTCAGAGATGTAAACAGAGAAAGGAGTCCCTTAGAAATGGTTAGTCCTTCATCAGATTTGAAAGGGTGCATCGCGACTGGAAGCATGAAGGTTTCTGTTGTTGGGTGACAGCTCCAGGAATTCCCCAGGCAGCTTACTACACAGTGAAGAGACAACCAATCAGAAAAAAAAATTGGGAAAACTGGGAGGCTGGAGATGACAGCTAAGCGAGCAGATACTGTAGGGTCCTGCTGTGAACAGGTTAGATGGATTAAGTAAGCAGGGCAGCAGATTTCGGCATTCCTCAGGGTGAAGAATGAACTTGGAGGGAGCTGTGAGATGTCTCTGAACTGAATGAAAACCTGCTGGAAGGATCCAGTACTTAGTAAGCAATTATTTCTTACTAAGTACTGGATCCTTCTCGTTGTCCAGAGTTAACTGGCATTGTTGACACTGACTTTTCACAGCTTCTGCATTTTTAAAAAGAAAAGCATTTCTTCAAGACATAGCTCTTGCCTCAAAGCATGTCTTATCGAGCAAGTCAAAAGGGATACGGTGTTCAGAGAATGCCGGCAGCTTTATAGGCTCTCCAACTGATTCTGAAAATTTCACCCACACCAGTAGCATCAATGCAAACTACCCAACAAAGCAAAGCTAGCAGGAAACTTTAACTACCCATAATCTCAGTTACATCACCCCACTGCTGGCTTTACTGAGGGAATGTCATAGGGTTGCCATCATAGTTCTTACAAACCTGCACTGAAATTGACATCTGGTTGTGGAATATTAAATAGGCCATTATGCTACTGTTTGGCAGGTTTCCTTTGGCACGTTGCTCTATTATAGCTTTCTCAATGCATCCGAGGCTATGTTGTCGTTGCCAAATTCTAGCAATGGGCACTACCACAGTTACCTGTGAGGACTGGCAGCAAGTGCCAGAGTGTCTTCCCACACAAATGTGTCTCTCTCCTTCCTTCCTTCCTTCCTTCCTTCCTTCCTTCCTTCCTGCCTGCCTGCCTGCCTGCCTGCCTGCCTGCCTGCCTTCCAGCCTTCCTGCCTACCTGCCTACCTGCCTTCCTGCCTACCTGCCTACCTGCCTTCCTAAGTCTTGGTCTTTGCTCCATTGCCAAGTTTGGCCAATATGGTTCTGGCAGCAGTAGTTGTAGTATCACATTAGGCTGCAGAGTGACAGCAGCTGCCAACAAAACAAAACAAAACAAAAACAGCCTGAGAGGCACATGTGGTCTAACAGCAGTGCGTTTCCCACACTGAAGAGAAAAAACTCAGCATTCCAGTGATGATCCATTTTGAACAGAAACGCTTCCGTATAAAAGTCATGCGCTACAGAGATGAGTAGGGTGTCTACCATTTTCAAAATACAAAAGGGCCATTGGTCTGCTCAGTCAAGAATTGTAATTCTCATAAAAGTACATGTTGAACTGAGCCAACGCAGCACATGTGAGCATGTGTAATGAGCACATGACAATGCACAATATCCCTCTCCCTTCTGTCCTTGTGTACTGGTCCCACTCACACCGTCTCTGAAGAGTGGTTGTAATTGTGTTTCCTTGCACATGAGAAGAATGCTCTATTCCACGGGGAACTCTGTTGTTTGTTCATTCCATAACCTAATGGACTACCTGATTAGTACTACTAATCAGTATAGTGCCAAGCATTACTCTTGGCAATTAGCAGTCAAGGGAAAACAAATACAAGGTATAGCAATACAGCGATAAAAATAAACAAGAAATGATAGAGTAATAAAATAAAACCAAGTCAAAATGCCGTTAAGACAAACAGACCAAGAGTACCAAACCATAACTGTTTAGTGTTACTATCACCTGTCCTGTCTGTGCATTTATTGTAATTTGTGTGGCTATTGTAGCCTTGTAAGCCGCTTAGAGTACACAATGTAGATAAGCGGGGTATAAATGCAACAAATAAATGAATAAATAAAATAAATAACTGGATGGGCAGCACAAAATGACTAATTCATATGAGGATGCCATTGAAAGTCTCTGTAAAAAGCATCATCTTAAGCAGGGGTCCTCAAACTTTTTAAACAGGGGGCCGGTTCACTGTCCCTCAGATACTGTTGGGCGCTGGATTATAGTTTGAAAAATATATGCCCCCTGGTGTGCAGGAGGCAGCATAGACGACTGCTCCTCCTGGCTTTGAAAGGTTCATACACCAAAATGGAAGGTTTTCCATGGAGGTGGGTCCCCGTCCATTCGGCGGCTGCCTTCCTATTGCGTCAAAGGTGTGTTGCGAGCTGACCAACAGCGTTTGTAACCCACAGAAGCCCCAGACAGCCACTGTGGTGGCTGTTCTGATGAGTGCATAGAACAGAGGTCCTCAAATATATTTTTTTGGCTGCCCGGGGAGCTTTTGGCTCAAGGGGGGGGGCAAGTGGGGACATTTCTGCAAAGGCCAACAGGCTGGATTAAGGACACTGGCAAGCCAGATGAGGATCCCTGGTCTTAAGTGACCTCTTAAGGGTTGGGAGGGAGAGGCTAGGTGTAGCTTAACTAAAAGCCCATTCAAAAGGGCTTGAACAACAGCAGAGAAGGTTGGTTTTTCTGGTGGATGTTTTTCTGGCCTCCTTTGGTGTGGAAATCCAAAGGGGCATGGACTGTGTGAATCTGGTGGTGCAGGTCAGTGTTCTTGGGAAAAGGTGCTCCAGCAGGTAATGAGGTCCCAAACTGTGGAGAGCATGGAGACCCAGTCCTCATGAGAAGGTCAGAAACTGGGGTGTTGGTAGGCTATTCATTTTCCAGATATTTATGTACCCTGTTCAAGCTTAATCCCTAAATAAATGGAGCTTGTGATTTTCTCCTCTTGAAATTCAGCTGAGGTAAATGTAGACATTCTTTTTATCCTGAATCCTTCTTACAGAATATGTCCATGATTCAGCAAATGACTCCGGTAGCTTCCTGTGGAATTGTTATTAAAGTTAAAGTATCACATCTCAGGTTCTAAGCGCAACAACAAAACCAAACACTAATCCCCATATTGCCAGCTGCATGTCAAAGTACACTCCATTTGAACACCAAGAGGTCATGCTAAGCAAGCTCTGGATCTCTTGTGTCAGGTGTGATTAATGGAGCCACCCACTGGCATTCAACTTATCTCTTGAAAAGTGTCTGGTTTTCGCAATATAGCAAATCTAGTTTTCAGAGCATCTGGGACTGCTGCAGTAAACAGTGTTTTAAGCTTCTCAGCTATAACAGCTAGCAGTAAATCCGGTACATGTACTCAAAAGTATATCCAACAGGTTTAGCACAGCTTTCTCCTGTGGGTGAAATCATAACAGTTCATGGCAATAAGCTCTAAAGATCTTCTGGCGAATTCCTTCTGGGTAGGCACATGCAGGACTGTGCTGGTAGTCCATGAGAAAATGTCTAGATGAACAGTTAAAACTGACCTTCATGTCTTATGTTCAGTGCAGGTGAATATTGGACCGAAAATGCTGAAACGTATGATATGAGTTTCTATAAGAGGAGCTTAGACAATGAAAACTATGTCTTCACAGCTCCCTTCTACAACAGTAAGTCATGGGGCATCCCAAGTGTCTTAATGGTGGTGGAAAGCATGCTTAGAAGCTGAGGGTTGATCGACAAAGTGTATGTGGTTTGTCTGTAATAAAAGGAGCAATTTGAAATATCTATGAGGGCAGCCCAGATATAGGGTTTTTTAGGGAGTAGGTTTTTAGGATGTGCCGAGCTCCAGGAAAGTAACAAAACACTGGATTGGATATCAGGATCCTGCATATAGCTAAGTAATACGAAATACTTGTGGGAGAGGGATTGATGTCACCAAATATTGGTGTGATTTCAAAAAGCATTTGAGACAACCAATGAGAGTATCAGTAGCAACCTTCGACACACTTGCCCTTTGCACTAGCTAAATGTTTTAGATAATAGGTTTCCTAACTACATATAGAGCAGGTAAAAATATGTATTGCACTGTCTATCTATCATATGCAACTATGGCATTTGGAAAAGGAGGCTTTGGTACAGGAAAGAGTTGCATAACATAATCCTGCATGTCTCTTTCCTGGTAAAATAGCAATGCAGGAAACAGCAATAACTGAAGTAGCATCAAGGCTGGATACTTTTATTTTTATTTTTCTAGGGGATAATCCAAAGTCCCTAGAACAAAAATATGCAATCACAGGTGGCCTTGAGGGTTGTGATCAGAGATTGCATGAAGCACATTCTGCCTGCCCCTGCTCTAGAAATATGCTCCCCATCTCCGGTGGAAAGCAGTATTCTTTTATCACAGTAATCCTTGTTTCTAGTTATGGTGCTGTCTGAACTTTTTCATGCTATCTGAAAGACCCCTTATTGCCACATCAACAAAAAATATTGTTTTCTTGAACAGAGAGAGAGAGAGAGAGAGAGAGAGAGAGAGAGAGAGAGAGAGAGAGAAGAGCCTCTGTTAGTGGTGGGATTGGATATAGAGATTAGCCTATCTGCATTGCCCATAAATAATCACGTTATTTATAATCATATGCAATGAATCCTTTTTGAAGAGAGAAAAGATGATACTGAAATCACGGAAGTTTTCATTCCTAGTGACAGTAAGAATCTAAGGGCTCATTCAGACAGACAATTGTCCCACTGTTTGATGCATTATGGAGGAGGACTGAGTTGCTCTTTGTTCTGGAAACCACACAACGTAACTGCTCAAGTGGACTATTTTGCCCCCGGAGTATCCCAACCTGCACCTTTCTGGGCCCTTGTGGGCTTCTGCTTTTGTGTGGGTGTGTGTGTGGGTGTGTGTGACCATGCTCTAGTTTGGTTCAAATACACTAAATCTGAGCCTTGCAGTTGTCAAAGTTGCCAGGACTTTTGGTGTCAATTTCCAGCATTGTGAAGTAGCAAGCCACTTAAAGATATAAGTCCATTGATCCTGCTCCTCTATGGAAATTAATTCTTTTCATCTCTACCAGACCATTGCTATTGTATGAATCACTTCAATTATTTTTTTTTACAAATATTTGCCTTTGTGTGAAGTGCTGATTAAAACTATGGCTGTAGGTAGTTTATCGATCGGCACTACACACAAGAGAAAGAAAAAATAATAATTTATTCTAAGTGATGCATTGCCTCAATAGTGGCCCACACAAGCAAAAATACTAATTTGGTTTCTCCTCTACAGAGAAGCAGATTAAGTGTTCAGCTGACAACAGAAAGAGCCAGAGATTCACATGAAGTGGATATGCCATTTGGTTGCAACGATTGCGCCAAATGGCATATTGGTCCCCTCCCCAGGCCCAGGCCCAGCCTGACTTGAAAAAACTTTATTTAGACTGTCCCAACCTGCACCATAAGAGTCAGTGTGCTTGCATCTTTGAGTCCTAGTCAGTTTCTTTAAGAAGTGGGATATGCCAAGATTGTTCCAGTGTTATCTATTAACCTGTAGGTATTTCCCCCCCTCCTCTGCTAAATCTCAGGAAGTATCTATGAAGATGGCATTGTGGTGAGCAAGGCAGTGAAAATTACAGTCTATGGAAAACTACTGAAACCTGCAGGTAGGAAATAATGGAAGTAGTATGCTATGAAGAATTGCCCTTTGTTATTGAGCATGGTAACATGCAATTTTTAAAAGTCTTGTTCTTTGTTACCTGGTGTTCTTTTAAATCTGTTCCCCCAGCGTTGGTTATGGCAAGGCTATAAGTAGAAATGGGGACAAATATAAAAAAGAATTGTGCTATTTTCTGAATATCGCTGATTCATCAGATATTCATCGCTTTGTATTCATGAGTTCTGCAGACCCTGACAATTACAAAGGCAGCCATATACCCCTTTTATATTCGGCAACTCGTCAGCTTAGCTAAGCTCCCCTCTCTGCCTACGCCCGGCCTCCCTGGATCAGCTGTTCCTCAGGGACACAGGCAGACAGGGAAGGCTAGGCGACCCAAAGCGAATCCCCCCCCAATGCTGTTTGCAAAGAGAGCAGGAATGGGGGGGGGCTGATTCTCTTTGGGCAGCTTTCCTTGTGGGTCTGTGCCCCTTTGGATCACACAGGGGAGGAAAGCTTGCAGGCAGAATGGAAGCTAGGTTGCCTGAGTGGAAACTTCCATTTCGGCAGCTTGGCTTCCGTTCTGACAGAGGTGGCAATGTAGAGACAGGAGCAGCTGAAGAGGCAGCAGGGCAGGGTCAGGAAGTGACAGGGACAGTGGAAAGGGGTAGGGGGCAGGGGCTGTAGGGATCGAGGGCTCAATATTTTAAAGACAGTGCCACAGGCAGCCCCTCCCAAAAGACCTGATGAACTGACAAATGGATTTGTGGTGACAAAATTCGTGGCTTGTGGTTTGTTAACCTTGAAATGTGAACTAACCCAAACCACCAATATGGCAGCCCCCCCCCCCCAAACTCCAGTTATAATTTGTTAATGAAACTTAATTTTTGAGAGGGAAGGTGGAGGGGTATTCTGCAGTTCAACTGATGAGCTTAAATAATACAGTGTATTCTGTTATGAAAGATCTGAAAATATCGTGGATTTACATTTTACTGTTTCCTTTACTAATGGCATGTGTTTCTTGTTAGTTGTTGGAGTTAAAATCAATATAACTAGCTGGATGGAAAATTTTATCAAGATCACAACAAAGACTCAGGTTCAGGTAAGGAATGAATGGGCTCTATTATGAAGGGTTGAAGATTTTCAAGTTATGGTTGAAGATCTGCGGCTCAACCCTAAACTGGAAATAATAAATCAATGATTTGTATATAAATAAAGGAGGAGAAGTGGCCTTTTGGTCCTAATATCTGCTGCAACATGCCTTAGGCCAGGAGGTACAGAAGTAATATTGTGAGCAATGAAGATTTAAAATATTAAGCATCTCTGATTAATTAATCATGGAGACATTTGAAGGGGACAGATCTTGTTCCATCCTTAACACAAGCCCTTCTTCATCACTTCATCTTCATTTCCTTATTCCCTTCAATGATTCTCAAACTAAGTTGGGTAAAGATAAGGGTGGCAACAACTTGACAGAGCATGGATCCCATACTACTCAGTGGCTGGAAAGCACATCAAGAGCTTTTCCCTCAGCAGATTACCTTTATGATTTAGAATTTGTGAGACACCAGAGATTTTCCATGGCCCATTTCAATGCCTCAGCCTTTTTAAAAGGAAAATGCATACGTATACCTTACAACTAATGTTTTCTCTCCTGCTAATCTGGTATGGTGGACCTGGGGAACGTGACCTGTTTTGTTCTTTTTATATGGATGCACACAATTGACTTATTTGCCCAATTTTTAAGCATCATCCAGGTAGACTCAATGCATTACACCTCTTTTTCATCTCTGAGTCATCAAGTGAATTTAGAATGGAGGTTGAAAAATTATGTGTAGTGGTTTATACAATCAGAAAGCAGAGTGGCCTTAAGGCCACATGGGTGGGATGATGATGATGATGATGATGATGATGACTAAATTACCAGACTAAAAAACCAGATTAAGAACTCACACTAACTAGGAATTGCAATCTGCTTTATATCAATTGTAAATACTATACTGTAGACTTTTTAATTATATGTCAGTCTTGCATATCTAAAATGGCTGACCTATGATACTAATTGATGATGGTGATGATGGTGATGATGATGGTGATGATGATGGTGATGATGATGATGATGATGATGATGATAATAATAATAATAATAATAATAATAATAATAATAATAATAATAAT
>JAHTLZ010003305.1:6860701-6881030 GCA_023846285.1 Phrynocephalus versicolor
TAATAATAATAATAATAATAATAATAATAATAATAATAATAATAATAGAGGCAACAACAACAATGACAACTCCAGTTCTCCAGTTGTTTGCCATCATATTTACGGAGCGTGTGCATACTGGAGCTTCAGCCTAAAAAAGAAAGAGTTGTTCATCCTTGTATAAAAGTTGTGGAAATCAGGGATTATCTGGCAAAATCTACTTATTCTGAAGGAATATTTTGACAGCCCAGAGTGCAACCAAAAAGCTTTTGGAAGTTGCATTCCAATAATATGTGGGTTACCCAAGAGTGGGAACTAGTGATCTGTGGGATAGAACTAAATCATTGGGATATTGGGACCTAAAAATACTAATGAATTGGGTGAGTGGATATGGAATGTTTTTTTTCTGCCAGACTGCTTGTTCAGATTTTTGAAATCCTAGGTACATGAAAGATTAACCACAGTTTTGAATGACATATTTTGCTTGGAAACATGTTGTATAATGATAATATCTTTGTGTTTTGCAGTGCAAGAGTGAACTATGTGGATGCGAAAAAAACAGTGTGGTGAGGATCAAAATTTTTTGGAACTGTTTCAGCTATGTTTATGGGCAGTGCTGTGCAGGCCAGAGAGTCCCCTTTACCAACCAGCCTAGCCAACATCTTTGAAGGTTGTTGTGAGGATTACAGTGGGTAACGTGTGTGGTGTTTTGTTGTGGAGAGAGTGACAGAATAGGACTCTGGAGACCTGGATTGAGTTCCTCAGCTGTGCCATGGAAACTCACTGGGAGTGGGTGGGGTGGAACTGGTAAAATCCTTTCTTAAATGCCTACCTTGAAAGCCCTATTAAAGTTTCTGTAAGACAGTTCTGACTTGATGGCACTAGAACAACAACATACGGAGTACTTGGAAAACTTGGGCTTGTAGGAGCATTAATGAGCTTGAAAACAAGATGCATCTTCTCTGCACTCAATGCCTGAAATTCAGTATTAAGAGTACAGTTAGGATACACCCATTGAATCAGTGGGGATTTGGATACTTCTCTGTAAGTTTACTCAAATTTATTCAGTGGGCCTGCTGTAGTTTCAGCTTACTAACTGTCTTTGGCATTTGTTTAGAAACGTAGTAGAACTTCCTAGATGCCCTCAGCACATCCGATCTCGCCTGATTTCGGAAGCTAAGCAGGGTTGGCCCTGGTTAGTACTTGGATGGGAGACCACCAGGGAATACCAGGTGCTGTATGTGCCTGGAGTAGGAACTGGTAAACCACTCCACTATTTCTGCCAAGAAAACTCCATGGACATGGAGTCGCGAAGAGTCGGTCATGACTGTAATGACACAACACACACACACAGAACTTCTACAGTGACAAAATTTTGGCAGGAATATTGGGGTCACAAAAAGAGGAAGGAACCCAATAGGTTACCTATTTTTCCTATACAGTATAATTAATCCTGATAAGATCATAGTTTTCCTATTTGTGTCTTTCTGAAAGGTCAGTTCCAATTACTTACACATATTCTTCTCTTCTTTTTTCCCTTATTTCCGGTAGCATGTTGACTGTGTAATCCTTGATGATGGTGGATTTCTTTTGATGACAAATCAGGATGATTATATTCCAGAGGTAGGTGTGTGATATCACAGGAACAGGAGATAGGGTTGTCTCTAGACTCTTGAGAAATAAACCCAAAACATGAGTCTGGATCAAATTATTCATACCAACTAAATTCTTTGAATGAGAAGATCTTCATACAAGTTCCACCGAGTCAATATATATGCTCTTGGTAGGTGTTGTAGTTGATTTAGCACCTTAAGACTCTCTCTCTCTCTCTCTCTCTCTCTCTCTCTCTCTCTCTCTGTGTGTGTGTGTGTGTGTGTGTGTGT
This sequence comes from Phrynocephalus versicolor, assembly GCA_023846285.1. Taxonomy (NCBI): domain Eukaryota; kingdom Metazoa; phylum Chordata; class Lepidosauria; order Squamata; family Agamidae; genus Phrynocephalus; species Phrynocephalus versicolor. The sequence continues at coordinate 6,862,564 of JAHTLZ010003305.1, forward strand.
GTTGATTGGAGTATTAGAGCACCTACAAACCCATTACATCTGCCATATGTGTACCACTGAAATCCAATCCTTACTTATACCACAAGCTCAGTTGGTGTTCTTGTGCAAACCCCCATATCTCACTCATAGCCTCCATATACATGATGAACGAAATCTTGTTTTGCAGTCATACAAAAGGCATAACCTTTGGAAGGTAACTTAAGAAATCTCCACAGACATTACAGATAATGCCTGTGGAGATTTGTCATCTTTAAGTGATTTGCTTGCAAAACAAATGACTTTTGCATAAATATGAAACAGGATAAGTCTAACATCTTATGTAACAATTCAGACTTAAAAAAATTAGCTGCAATCTGTATAAGGGCTGTACTATTAGCAGATGGCTACTCTATGCGTATGTTCTCTGTGACCCCATATATGCCTCCTTCTCTTCTTTATTATACTGCTTTGGCTGTTGTTGTTTCTTCCCCCCCTCTCTTCTGAATGGGTCATATGACCACTATAAACAATTGATTCATATATCTAACTTATCCTTACATAATTTCCCAAGGATTACTGAAGTAGTGAATGTAACCCTAACCCTAAACTTAAGCACGTGTGTGATATGAATTATCCCAATCACACAGCAAGTATAGTGTTGCTATAAGGTGCTTTTCAAAAGCCTCAAATATGGCCTGAAATATGTATGAAGGTAATGATACCAACCATGCCTGAAAAGAATTCTATCGGGCTAAAAAGCCCGATAGAATTCTGTCTTTTAATATCATTCAGAAGACTGATCGTATACACAGCTGGCTGGATAACTCATTGAATTAAGTATCAGAAGTTGAGGGCATCTCATGGTGCATCCCAGAAGAGCCAGCCTGCGTAGATGTTGCTATACAATCTCAGGGTCCCCCCAGAAGAAAGGAAGGGTAAACCCGTTTAAATAGTATCTACCTTAAAAGGCGAATCAAAGCTCAGAACTGACTTGACAGAGCGTTATTATTATTTTATACACATATGAAGCCCAAACTGAAAATGGCGCACTCATGCATAAAATGAAGCTAATTGAATGTATTGAAAAATAGTGGGCTGAAAGAGATGTTAACTTCTATAATCAAACAATGTCTCTTTACAATCTTGGCTTCAGGCTTCAAAGAGAAATTGCATTGATTGATCCCAGAGGTGCGTTTTTCATTGCTTTTGCAGATAAGTCCTAGTCAAAGAGTCTGGGCCTTTGTCATATTCCATTGCCATACCACAGTCATTTCTAATGGCTTGCCTATGAATATTGGCAGGAAGCTGTGCTTAGCATCCGAGTGTCATACAGACAGACGGCAGAGCAGGCGTAAGCCAATTAAAAGCAGTTGCTTTAATTCAGGGAGCCTCAAGAGGAGAGCGCTGATGTTTTGTTTCTGCTTTAGATTGGAAAATTCTTTGGTGAGATTGACCCAGGGCTTATGAGAAATCTCATCAACATGTCCTTATACGCCTTCAACAAGTCATACGACTATCAGTCTGTCTGTGACCCAGAAGAAGAGCCAAAGCAAGGAGCTGGCCTCCGCTCTGCCCATGTGGTGAGTGTCCCCTTACCTTTCCCCCATCAGTGCAATCAGTGATTTAAAGATCAGCGTGGAGAGAGCTGTATAATCTTACACTCATTCACATCTCTCTTCTAGCCTACAATAGCAGACCTTTTACATCTAGGGTGGTGGGCCTCTGCAGCTGCTTGGTAAGTTGAACTCTTCAGATAGATTTTGTTATCCATTTTGACTGCACAAAGGTCTTGGCCAAGCCCTGTATGCAATACAGGGGTTTCCCCATGTGTTTTCCCTCCTGTGTTCTTTCTGTCCAAGTTTATTATGTATAATAATTAGCTGGATAAAAATAAACTGCTGTCGTTAGCTGAGTATTAAATTATCTCAGGGAAAAACACACAGTTGCTCCCAGAGGCTGCAGGAAATCTTTTTCGAAATCTTTAACATAACATAAATTAAGGTTTCAGCAGTGGAAATGAACCCTTGCACTGACAGTAATCCAGAGAAGAAACCTAAACACAATGGAAATCTAAAGTGGTTGTCAGCAGTGATGTCAAACGTCGGTGTCTAGGCTCAGTTCAGACTTGGGAGAGCTTTTTGTTTTGTTTTGTTTTGTTTTCGTATGAAAGCACTTTCTTGAAATGTAATGAAATCTTGGTAAGGAGTTGGCTGGATCTGGAGGGAAGGATACTATTCAGGAGGAGATTAGTTCAGATTTGATGAAAATGAAAAGAGAAGGGCCACAAAAATGAATGAAGTTTAATGGGGGGAAAACTGTACTACATGGATGAACAGATGTCCCTTGTCACATTCTGTTACTGCTCTGTGGAACCATGTTCAGCTTCACATACAGAGTGGTTCTACAATTTGGTGTGTGCCCAGTTTTGCTATACCAGTGGTGTCCAAACTTCAGCCCTCCAGATGTTTTGGACCACAATTCCCACAGTCTTTTGTCATTGACAATACAGGCTTGGAATTTTGGGAGTTGTGGTTGAAATCATCTGGAGGGCCAACGTTTGGACACTCCTGTGCTACACCATTCATTTTTTTCTGTCAGTTGATGTGCTCTCCCCCCACTGTGTAGGTTAGTAATGTGTCCGTTGTTGAACACTGTGCTGCTTCACCAGAAGCAATGCTGTTGTTCTATGTTGCATCAGTGCACCCAAGGGCTTGTTTGTGTTAATTAGTTTCAGTGGATGTGAGTGGGGAGTTCCATGAATGAACAGCAAAACCTAAAAGTTGCGGGCAAATGCGCATGACAATTGTCTGTAAAATATTTGGGGCTGAAGAGTGGTAAATGCCCAGTACATTGATGCAGATTCACAAATATGGGCATAACCAAAAGAACCCCCACCCCACCCCAGGAAGAATTGGGTTATGAGAACTTTGTCAGTAGTGCCAAATGTGTGGTCTTTCAAATGTTGTTAGTTCTGCCGCTCCAGTTATCCCTAGGCAGGGATGGTGAAGGATGGTGGAGGATACAATAAAACAACATATATAGAGGCACATCTTGCTTACCTCTTCTCTGTAAAAACCACAGTGCAGACACTAGAACCCTCCTGCATACACTGCTCAATACAACTGCACCAGCAAAATAATATTTTTTAAACCCTACCCCTTTACTGGATTCTTTTTTCCATATACTTTTAGAATGGGAAAGTCATGATATGTTCTACAATAGAAATTGTTCGGTGTGTAAATTTAAAAGCACAGAATCTAACACATGCCGGAGACCTGATGTGGGAGGGAAATGCTGGCTGATGGACAAATGATCTTGACTAGCAACTACATAATTAAGAAGGGGCAGAATTTTTCCCCCTGTGATAATCTAATCAGCATGTTCATACACTGTAAATAACTGTACAATGATAAAATCATGCCAGTCATTCATTAGAACATGAGTGTAATCAGATGGCAATAAAGGGTTGTGTGAGCTCGCACTGGTGAGGTGCTTCTCTGGGAATGATGTCCATGCATACAGGAATTCCTCCAGACCCGCTTGAAAGCAGTAGCCCTGCCCCTGGATCATTAAGGAACCAGCATGGAGACAGAGCCAGGTTGTGCTGATTTGCATCCCATGGAAAATTGCTCCCATTGGACCTAGCCCTAATAGGTCGAGAATGCAAGCTATTTCTCCATCTGATTGCAATCAATATTTCAAAGCAAAGCAAAACAAAGTGTTCTGCTTATATACCGCCCCATACCACTACAAGTGGTCTCTGGGCGGTTTACAATTTTTTTTTATTACAGTGTGCAGGCTACACATTGCCCCCCCCCAGCAAGCTGGGTACTCATTTTACCGACCTCGGAAGGATGGAAGGCTGAGTGAACCTTGAGCCTGCTACCGGGGATTGAACCCAGGTCGTGAGCACAGTTTTACCTGCAGTGCAGGCATTTAACCACTGTGCCACGAGGCTTAAGATACTTTGCAAAGAATACATCAAGTACATACCTCACTGGGTGGTAGGTAGCATAGGGACCACTCGTACCATCCCTATTGTTGTCCAATCAAAGCAGTTGCAAGTTTGTAAAGTTTTTAATGAGATTTATAAGCTGAAAGGCCCACACCCATAACATTGGATTTTAGACAGTAACTTGATTTTCCTGCTTCCGTATCCACTATTCATCTATATCTGGTGTGTGCGCGACACATTAGCAGATGACAGAAGAGAGGAGCATGTTATTGTTCTGGTCACAATGCCTGGTCTTTCTCCAGTGACTGTAGCTCTGCAATTATTTGCACTTCCAGGTCTATACTCCAGCAGCTCTTTTGGGGTCTGACTTTTCCACGTTTTCTCAGTGCAGGTAAGCAAAGCCTCAGAGATGAGAGAATGTGCCTGACTTTTGCCTTTGCATGTCCTCATAGAACTCAAAATGTTCTCCTTCTCATAGTGGAAATGGAAGATGACGACCTCAGTGCCATCCCTTCAAAGCAGAGCTGCATCACGGTGCAAACTCAGTATTTCTTTGCAAACGAAGACAAAACCTTCAATGGCATCCTAGATTGTATAAACTGTTCCCGGTAGGTTTTCCATTTGGATTCCAAGAGATTTAACATTTCCTTCAGTTAGTGCTTCAAATATCAACGGTCAAGGTTTGTGGACCCCAGGCCTCCTAAGTCTTTTGTCCAATCCTCTATTTCAGGCCTGCCCAAAGTCCGGCCCGGGGGGGGGGGGCAAATCCGGCCCATCAGGCCATTCTGAGTGGCCCATGGCTGGCTGGCTCACCCCTCCCTCCCCTTCCTTCGCTTATGGGTCAGTGTGTGGGGCTTGCAGTGGGATGGTACAGTCGGGGAGCAACCGGCCCCTGACATCCTCAGCCACCAAATCTGGCCCTCCTTACAAAAAGTTTGGGCACCCCTGCTCTATTTGCTCTAGCACACTGGCTCCCTCTAACTTGTTAGCCTTTGAGAAGACATTTGTCTAGAATAGCTATTCTCAACCTTTTTTGGGCCATGGCTGTTTTCAAAGCTCTTCTCAGGTTCCAAGGTGCCCATCAGATGGGAATACAACACAGACATCTTTCAGAAACTTCTTTCATTATTATTTTTTAGTCTGTGCCTCTCTTCAAGCATGCCAGCCCCCAATCAAGGGCCACATGGCCCCTGTTGAGAACAGCTGTTCTAGAAGGTCCCATCAGACTATTATTAATAGGAAATTGTATTTCTTCCTTCATTTAAAGAGTTAGGTAGGAATTCATATATAGGAATATATATTCATGTCTACGGCTGCAGTTCATTTATATTTCACCAGTAAGGTCCAACATATGCTACCTGTGTAGCATTTGGGAGTAGCTGGCTAGACCTGGGTGAGTTAAAACAGGTATGATAGACAGACCAGTTTGATGCCCACCAGGAGGGGATAGCTGTGAGCCAGGTCATGCTAATTAGAGGTCTCTGGAGTGATGTAAAACAACTGGGAATAATAGTGGGACAATTCATGTTTTGGTTGCGGGCTCAAAACAGTTGTGAACAATTACCTGATTGTTTCTCTTACGTGTTTACATTGTGTTCTGCTCTCAGACTTTTCCATGCAGAGAAAATTTCCAATACAAATTTAGTATTCATAATGAGTGACAGCAAGGATATGTGCCGTCACTGCGATGCAAGACCACTGATGCAAGCAGAGAAGCCGGGTATCCTTTGAAGCTTCATTTTTGCCCCTGATTTGTTTGCTTAAAGGGGGCATGGTGGCTCAGTGGACTAAGGCTTCCGAAAACTGTCGGCTGCAAAGTCAGCAGCTTGGCGGTTCGAATCCCGGGTGCCATGCAGTGGAGCGAGCTCCCGCTGATAACCCCAGCTCCTGCCAGCCTAGCAGTTAGAAAGCATGTCAATGCAAGTAGATAAATAGGTACCGCCGTAAAAAGCAGGAAGGTAAAACAGTGTTTCCTTGCAGCCACGCCGGCCATGTGGCCATGGACTTGCACAACACTGGTTCTTCGGCTTGAATGCGGAGATGAGCGTCGCCCCTAGAGTCAGACACAACTAGCACGCATGTGCGGGGAAACCTTGTGTTTGCTTATGGAGTAATAACATTTGAAAGTCCTGCAGAACCACTTATGACTGATTCCTATAATTTCCTTCTAAATCACTCAGTTCACACATGTCTGGGTTGGGCAACAGTTGTGCAGGTAGTGGAGACCGCATACAAACATATACCTCTTATCACAAGGCATATATTGTGGGTAAGAGGGGCATGTCACAGAAATACCTTATGTTTATGACAGCTACACAATATACAATGTAATTATAATACATCCAAAAACAAAGTATGTCCATGAACAGTAATTAATATGATGCATGCATGAATGATTTTTAAAAAAGTTAAATTGAGAATTATGGCTTATGTGCACCTGCTGGACTTGATGACCCTTTTTTTTTTCTTTCAGCACTCAGTCCCAAATGGTCTGTCAGGACTTCATAAGGCTAAAAATAGCCATACCAAAATTCTAGACTCACTTAAGTGTTTGCTCACTTAAGCTAAAACTTAAAGGAAAGGAATACTCTTTGGACAAGACAAAAATAATCCTTGCTGCCTCTCCTTCTTTTCTCCTCATGGCATAATTTCTCTGTGCAAGGTTTTATTTTCCCCCTGCACTCTTGGGAAATTTTGCAGGGTTTCCTAGAAGTTTCATGATCTTTTTTTAAAAAAAGAAATGTCAAGCTGTAGGGTTCACTAGAAAGGTCATTATGCTGCACAGAATTTGGCAGCTTTCCATGCAGAACATCAGGAAATAAAATAAAATGAACCAGCTGAAGTTTCTGATGACTCTTAAATGGTGTCCCATGTAGAGTGCATTGCAGTAATCCAGACAAGAGATAACTTAGGCACATGGTGCCATGTCCAGATCTGCCATCTCAAAGAAGAGGTGGCTGCTGGTGGCATTCCCAGCCACCACAGAGACTTGTACATCCAAGGTCAGAGTTGAGTCAAGCTGCCTTTTCAGGGGGAGTGTAACCCTGTCCAGAACAGACTGGTTCCCTGTCCCTTGATTTCCCTTGTGACTGATCAGGTGGAACTTTTTCTTGTCTGGATTAAATTTCAGTTTGTTAGCCCTCAACCAGTATGTTACTGACAAAAGGCAATGGTATCAACTTTCTTGGAATCAGATGGGAAGAAGAGGTAGAGTTGGATATCATCAGCATACTGATAGCACTAAATCCACAAACTCTGGACCACATCTCCCAGTGCTTTTATGTATATGTTGAACAGCATGGGAGATAAAACTGAAACCTGGGGAAAACCATAGGGAAATGGATTCCCCAACACAGCCTTCTGAGTTCCTAGAAGGATCAGCACCATGGTAAGACAGTGCCTCCAAGGACCATCCCAGAAAACTGCCCAGAAAGATACACTGGTCAGTGGTATCAAAATCCACTTGAGAGGTCCTAAAGAACCAACAGGGACACACTCTCCCTGCCCAATTCCTGTTGTAGGTCATCCACCAAGGTGACTAAAGCCATCTTTTCTCTCTCTCTCTCTCTGCCCGCCACCATCCCTGCTTGTTCTACGCCACCTCTGTGTTTTTCTACTGTTCCGTTCTGTTATTATGTTTTATTGTTTTTATTATAGGCCGCCCAGAGTTCCCTCCCGGGAAGATGGGCGGGATATAAGTCCAATAAATAAATAAATAAATAAATCTCTGTTCTGTAACTAGTCCTGAAGCCAGATTGAATTGGTTTTAGATAATCCACTTCATCCAGAAACTGCTGAAGATGTGATGCCACCATACGCTCCAAAGCCTTGCCCAAAAATGAAATATTGGAGATGGGCCAATAATTACCCAATACTGTGGGATTCAAGGAGGGCTTTTAAAAATAAAACGAACAGGGGGCGGGGAACCTTCACAAAGTTCTTACTACTGTCTTCTTTAAGCATGGCTGATACCCTGCCTTGGCCCAAGGAAGCATTCACCATTCCCCCCTAACCCTTTCAGCCAGATTGCAGCCAAGAAAGGCAAAGGTCCAGTGCACATATGATGCTTTCACATCTCCAAAGGCACATATGGGACACACAATGCTCCCTACCCTCTTCTCCCCAAAGACAACCTTTTTACAAGTTTCAGCTCGGCGTCTGCCTAACCTGCGGGTAAACCCCCAAAGACTTCTCAGTAGACCTGTACAACATTGTGCTGTCTATGTAAACGTGACAGTTCCATTCTTCACATCCTTAACTAATGTTTAGATGAAGGGCCAAACCCCTGTGAAATGGTTCAGCAACCCAGATACAGAAAAGGACCCGAAGTCTGCTTCGATGATGCTCCCAATGTAAGTTTGCTCTTCCGAGACATGGAGAAGTTGGTTTCCCTGGAATCAGAAATGTATATTTGTACAAAATTGTTTCCACATCGGAATGCCCTCAACTTTTATCTCTCATTAAACTTGATTCTTGACCACCGTTGCTCTGTTTCACATGTTCTCACAATTAACATAAAATTAACAGCTCTCTTTTTTTCTGAGTTGCCTTTGCTTTAATTACTGTACTTCCACACATGATTCCCATCAAGGCAAGCAAGACCATGTGAGTGTGGATATTCTGCACATATGGGTGCCAGTACATCTGCACTGGTCTTACAAAGCTGTTGTCAGGTTCTTTGACAAGTTGCTTTTTTAAAAAACATTGTGGTTTTTCCAGGTAATTGGCTTGTAGTCGCCTCCATCAAACTATCCCTGGTTGTGGCACCCTGTAATCTAAAGCGTTAATTATGTGGTCCCCTAAACTAAATAGGGAGATGGTTCAGAGGGTCTCTTCCTCTTACAAGAAGATCTGGTCCAGTGCACATGCCTCCCAGCAAACCCGTTAGATGTCAATCGCAGTATCATGTTTGGCTCAAGTGAAAAACCACGAGGAGGGACAGCCATCTCCCAAAGCCCAAGATTCCATGCCTTGTCAGTCTAAACAGAGGAAAGAGTGAGTGATTTTTTTTATCTAAACCAAAGTTCTCTATAATTTGACAAATAAGGATAACAGGACCGAGGCAATGATTTAAAAATATCAGCAACATACAGTACATGAATCAATTGTTGAAAACCAATGTATGGTGAGAACTAGGCAGCACCTTCCTTAGGTTTTAAAACTTTTAGGCAAATATAGTTTACAGCCATTGTTCTTAAAGTGTACCTAGTGAACTCAGAAGTACTGTATTGATTATTTTATTGGCTTTTCAGGACTAGCATTCCCAGAATTGACCATCTGATAAAGGCCCTGACCAGATCAGCTGGGTAATTCTGGGAAGTGTAACTTGGTCAAGTGCTAGGGTTACAGGAGGATGATGAAATAAATTTTCCCTGAGCCAGAACTTGAGAATCGTCTATATCAGGCATGTCCAAACTTTGGCCCTCCAGATGTTTTGGACCACAACTCCCACAGTCCTTTGCCATTGGAAATATAGGCTTGGAATTCTGGGAGTTGTGGTCCAAAACATCAGGAGGGGCGAAATTTGGACATGCCTGGTCTATATTGTACATGTTTATAACAATACAGTCACACAGGCAAGCATGATTTTTTTAGAAAAACAATGTGCCACTCAAGGAACATTGGAACAAAAGAATATTGCTATGAGAAAATATTATTAACAGTCATTTTGGAGAAAGCTGGCAATGTAGCCTAAAGCTTAGATTTCAGGGTGGCCTAAAACCATTGGGCCTGTTACGTGTGAAAGTACAAGGAGCCTTGCTTACTAGCTTGGTGTGCTACGTTGTGTGTCGTGAGTTTCTGTAATAGTAACTGTGATATAATTTTTTTGGTTAAGTTTCCTTTGCAATTCTTACTGTGAAATTCTTTGCTCTTTTGGGTGGATGCTTTTCACATGAACTCTGCTAACTGCCAGCAAATTGCATGAGATCTCATCTTGTATGTGTTTCTTTCTGTGTCTCTTTTTCCTTTCTCTCTCCTTGCTACTTTGCCTGTTTATTGATAGGATCAGCCTATATGCACCACGAGTCGTGCCTCTGCCATGATGTCCGCTCCTATCTTCATTTTTCTGCAAGTTTTCATGTGGTGTGGATGGTCAGTTACTTTCTCTAATTTTATGTTCTCTTTTGTGTTTCTTTTCACCCAGAGTTTAGCATTTTTGTTAGCATATCATTTTAGAGAACAGTGCTAAAGTCGGTTCTTGTGTGGGCTTGGGGGAATACAGAACAACCTGCATTGTTTTTGTGGGCAGTGAGTCAGTGGCAACCTGAGAGATTATTTTACCAGGAAGGAATTTGGAGGAGGACTCAAGATCACAATTCTAGATGAAAGTGTGTACGGCAAATTCTTCAGTCGGTAATTCTGGTTGTTTGTTTGCTTATTGGCCGTCAAGCTGGACATTAAATGAAATACATATCCCCTGTGATTACAATATTTTTCTGTGCATAAGACTATATTTTTTTTCTAAAATTGTTAGACTAAAAATTGAGGGTCATCTTATCCATGGAAGTAAACCGAGGAAAGACTTGTGCAGTTACAAAACTTTAATTTTGGGTTGGAAAACTGGGGGTCGTCTTATACATGGGGGTGTCTTATAGACGGGGAAATGGGGTAACTTTTCACTCCCATTCCACAATGAGATTTCTTTATACCTAAGACCATCCCTTTCACAAACATGACTGTCTAATTTGACGCTAAGTTATGTACTTCTCCCTTGTTGTATAAAGGGAACAACAAAGCTAATGACACATGCAAATAAAAATGCTGTGTAGAGAGATTTGTTTAAGAATATTTAACATTGAACTCAGAGTTTGGCAAAAAGAGCTACCGATGGAACAGCCATGGTGGTGGGGAAGTCGATCCTACCTCCTACTTAAGAAATAAATCACAAACTTTCCCCACTTCTGGATTGAAATGACCACGGATCGAGTGACAGATGATCTAGCGCAGGGATGGCAAACCTATGGCACGCGTGCCAAAGGTGGCAAGGAAAGAGCTTTCGCCTGGCACGCGACATGCTCCTTGCCCCACCACTTCTCCCTCCGCAGGAGGAATTTGTGGAGGGGGAAGTGGAGGGGGCAGGGAGCGTGTTGTGTGCCAGGCTGTCCCTGCCACTGTCGTCCCCATCACCATTGCAAATGCGGCCCACTGCCGCCCCTGACCCCGCCTCCGCCGACCCCACCGCCATAACCAACGCCATCCCTGCCACTCCTGCCGTCGCTGATAACCCTGACCCCATTGCCCTTGTTGCCCTTGCCCTCGCCCCACCTGACCCCCCGCTGCCGCCGATCCCAACCCCCTGCCACCTCCTCCCCATCACCATCGCAATTGTCGCCCCTGCTGCCGCTGACCCGACCCTGCCTCCGCCGCCATCCCTGCCCCTCCGACTGCTGACGATTACCCTAACCCCGCCCTCTCCATCACCCTTGCTGCCTTCGCTCCCTCTCCCCCACTGCCGCTGATCTCGACCCACCGCCACCACCGCCGCCGAGTTTGGGCACTCGGTCCCAAAAAGATTCACCATCCCTGATCTAGCATCTGGGATCTTCATGTTACAATGTACGTTGTTACATTACATAACGAATGTGGGCGTGGCAAGCTTCAAGTCACATTTTCAAAAAATCCCATTTTCAGGAGAGAATTAGTAGCTGTGGGAGGGTTTAAGCACCCCCTTCATTTCTGCTCATCCCTCTGCCTTGTACTATCCCCATATTCTTATCAACTAACATCTTTTTTCCTGTACTGAAGATCCCACATACTAACCTCTGCAAAGTAAGACAGAATCGCAGTTTAGTGGCCATAGAGAAAGGTCAGCGTTCTTCTCATATTTTCAGCATCTTTACAATGTCAACTATTGCAGTATGAATAAGACAAGACAAACAATCAAACACCTTTTCAAGTTAATTAGAGTTCAGATACTTTTTGAGTTGTAATTTAGTATCTTTGATTGCAGAACAGACCCCCCCCCTTTACAGCACAAAACTAATGACGTGAGTTTAATTGCTAGTCTAATAAGAATGATTAGGTTTGCATATATCAACACTTATATAAGTTCTGTTGAGGTAAAGGTTCTACTTTAATCACTGGCTTGGGGCAGAATATCATACAAAGAAGGTGCTCCATCTTGGGTTTTTCATGTCTGCCACTTCAAGTGCCGCCTGAAGTCTCATGATATGCGCAAATGAATCTGTACTGAATTTGACTTGTGAATGATGTAAGCATGACTACAGCTTTCTCAGTGCATGGCACTCAGTTAGCAGTCATCACAGGTTGACTTGAAATAGCCTGCTGGATATTTCTCCCATGACAGTTTTGACCATTATCATACCCATCTGATAGAAAAGGTGTTCTGCTGTAGTTGCTGACAGAGATGGGCACGACTTAGCAGTATTTCCGTTTCCGTTACTCGGTTCCATTACTCTACGGAAACGGTAACGGGAATTACTCCGCCGGAATTCGAGCTCGAACCGACGAACAAACAATTTGGTCTGATTTTTCGTGGTCGTTACTTGCGATCGTGCGCGATGCCAAGCGGCACAGAAAAAAAGTTTTTAAAAGTTAAAAAACCCGGTTCCCAGCCAAAAAGCAGGCGGAAATATGCCTGCCGTGCCTCAGGGCACCTACCAGAGGGGTGGTTTCTGGAGGTCCCCGCCCGGCCTCCCCCCCCCTCCGTCCTGGGATGCTCTGGTGGTGGGACTCGCCCGCCGCAAAAAGCCCAGTCTCGCCACCGGCCGCAAAAGTGCAAGCAAGCGGCACGGGCAGCACAGGAAAAAACTTTTTTAAACTCTCCCGGGTCTCCCCCCCCACCCATTCCCGGGCCAAAAAGCAGGCAGAAAAATGCCTGCTTGACTAAGGGCGCAGGGCACCTACCGGAGGGGGGGTTTCTGGTCTGGAGGGGGGTCCCGGCCTCCCCCCCTCCGTCCTGGGATGCTCTGGTGGTGGGATTCGCCCGCCGCAAAAAGCTCAGTCTCACCGCCGGCCGCCAAAGTGCAAGCAAGCGGCACGGGCGGCAGAGGAAAAAACTTTTTTAAACTCTCCCGGGTGTCCCCCCCCACCCATTCCCGGGCCAAAAAGCAGGAAGAAAAATGCCTGCTTGACTAAGGGCACAGGGCACCTACTGGAGGGATTGTTTCTGGAGGGGTGGTCCCGCCTCCCCCCCATCCTGGGCAGCCGGACTCGAGTTGCCATGCCATGCGGTGCGGGCGGGGGATCCAAAATGGGGCGGCGAACGCAATATTGTTTTTGAAATCGTGGTCCAAAAACACACAAGCACAACAGAAACACGCGGAAATTTATAAACTGCCAGATTTTTCACAGTAGCAGTGGGTTTTTTTCTTGCAACAAAATGTCTCTCCTCTCCTCCTCTGTCCTCCATTGATTTTATTTTATTTTATTTTATTTACACCTGCGCAGTGCGCAATGATGGGCTGGCCCAGTGGCCTGGCCAGCCATGTGGGAGGGGACGACCATGCAAATTTTTGGAGCCATCCCACCAATCGCATGGCCACTTGGCCACGGAGACTTCTGGGATGTGCCAAAAAGCCCCCTAAAACCTGTCCTAGCCCCCTAACCCCCTAACCCTAATCCTTGACTCCTTACCCATACGTCACAGACTGTCTTCTTAGTGGGTCAGAGAGGCACCCAGAGGTGCAACCCAATAGCCCACCGTAACCTTACCCGTCAGTAGCCTAACCCTAGCCCTTGCACTAACCCACCTTAGCCCATAGCCAGATCTACTTGCATTGCACTACACACGCAAGTACGATTCCCTTCTTTGTGGGACATGGCAGGTGCGACACACTCCTTGGTGGTTCGTACCAGAGGACCAGGTGCTTGAGCTGGTCTCACTGCCTGCAAATGGTATGCATATCTATATGGTTATGCATGCCATTTTGCAGCAGCAGCAGGTGAGGAGGGGAGACCCCCATGTTGAGGGGTCTCTTGGAGCCTGCTGCTGCTGTCCCTTCCAAGTGGGTGAGGATAGGAGGCACCCACGGGTGCCTCCAGGAGCCCACTTTCCCTTTATGGCGGGCCAGAGGAGGCACCCACCCCACAGAGGTGCCTCCAGGAGCCCGCTACCCCCCCAAAACCAGTATAACGATAACGAAAAAACGAAAAAATGAACCGACTAATTTTTGCGAAGTTTCGCGAAAAACGGAAACGAGCCGACACGGGCTGCCTCCGACACACGACAACTCGAAAACGTCATTTTCCCGAGTCGTGCCCATCTCTAGTTGCTGAGGTTTTAGAGACATTATGGTGGGGATTATCCTTGCGCTTGCCTTATATATGAGGTAGCTGAGAAATGTATGCACATGTCTTTCATTGTATAGCCATCTCCGAGGCATTGGGTAGCAGAACCAACACCTAGAAAACAGGACAGGATCATTTTGCTGTTCAGTGTTAGGACATAATGAATACTTGCAATATTCCGCATCTTCATTTAAGAAAAAGGGGGAGGTTCTTCCTCTCAGTGAAATTCTCAATTGCTGCAAGATTTTTTGGCTCCTCCAAAAGAGAGGCTCCCCCCCCCCAGGACTGGCCAAAAGTGGTTCTTGCACAAAACATGTATTGCAAAATACATGTTTTTAAGTAATATACACATCCCCTTACACAATTGGCCACAGTCTTGTTGCTTAATGTAATGAATTGCACTAGTATAGGCCCATCAAACAAGTATGGACTTGGTCAATCAACTTCTCCATAATTCTTTTTAACTATTCTATTTTTACTCTTTTAAAGGAGCCCCGTGACACAGTGGTTAAATGCCTGTACTGCAGGTAAAACTGTGCTCACGACCTGGGGTTCAATCCCAGGTAGCCGGTTCATGGCTGACTCAGCCTTCCATCTTTCTGAGGTCAGTAAAATGAGTACCCAGCCTGCTAGGGGAGGGGGCAATGTGTAGCCAGAGCCTACTTGAAGTGGTATGGGGAGGTAAATAAGCAGAACACTCTGCAGGTCCTTTTAAGAAGAAAGGTAGAGTAAATTTTTAAAAACATAAATAAATAATAAATGAGTGGGCCTACTCTAACTGCAACTTACTATGACATACTGTCACAACTAACGGTGGCCCATTTGAATCAATAGAATTTACAGAGGAGATGACTCAACAAATTTGATTTAATCTGCCTTCTGCAGTACAATAGACTACATGTAAGTAACCAGATCTTAGCTATTGTTTCTGAGCACCTTGCCTGGAGTTCCTTTGGAAGAATATATATATATATATATATATAAGGTCCAAAATGTGAAGGATCCCTAAAATCTCTCATAGTCTTGCCCAGTGGGAAGAAAACGTCTTGAATTTTTCACTGGAATCTGTAAGAGTGAAATACGTTTTTTTGTTTTTTGTTTTAAAAAAGTTTCATCTCTTATTGATTCATTTCTTTAGTCATTTAAAAAGGAAGACTGTGTTCAAGACTACTATCTAGAAGGCAGAGAGGAGGGGATTTGAAGGATCATCCATGTGGGTAAACGGGCTGGTTAGCCAATGCTCCACAGTGCTCATTTCTGCTTCAGACGTACAGAACTCCCATTTATCAGAGGTCCACCTTTTGGCGAAAAGAAATATCCAGGCTGAAACCAGGGAGGGCATTTCCAGAGCATTTCTCATAGCCCTGAGCATCCTTTTTCTATCAATACTCTGGTATCAGCTTTCCAAAGCACCACTAGAGGGAGACAGCATCATGGGCACATCTAATAGCAAGTTACAGAGAATACGCATAAAAGTCGAAAAGGGAGGCCTTGCTATGGTGCTTGGAGCAGAATATATTCCTTTGCACAGATATTGTGATTGAATATGTCATATTTATTGTGGGGCTGAAGAATTTATTTCGTGCATAAGAAAACAACAACTAAGCAGCAATTTCTGGCTTTTGTTATTGTCATGGTTATAAATACCCTTGTGCTTGGCAATTAGCTTTTTCTACATTGCATTCTAGATGTATATACAGTTTATTAAAGACCTCTGCAGTTTAGGGAAAAGTTATATAACAACAATAAAAATGAAATGCAGAATGTATGTGATGCACTGGTATGGTACCTGTGCATAGAGATGCACCCCAAGTGTTGGGCCAGAGGGAGTTCTGCTCCCTTGCCACCAGAGATAATGCATGTACATGAATAAATGCATGGTATTATTTTGGACCATTGCAGCAAATGAAGAGGTAGAGCCACTGCCATGTCCTGCTCCATTTGCTTCCAGCTTCACATATTATGCTCTGTAAAGGAATAAACACCTTAGATTTATATACTTTCACTAGATATGTGACTATCTCACTCTCTTGTTCTCACCAGCAAAGCCAAGAAAGAATAACCCTTTACTTCCCATAGAGAAAATGTTTGTTTGTAAGAAATGCCAAGCTGAAAAGGATTAAGTTCCTAGTCAGATCAGCAGCTTTCCTGTGCAGGATTCACATAGAAAGGGCAAAAGGAAGACCAAAATGTGCAGGGTTGTTACAGTTCCTGCATAGAATGCCATCCTTCCTTTTCAGATTTCACTGGGAAGGGTGTTACACAGTGCAGCCTTTAGTAGTTGCCTGCCTATGACAATGGAGAAAAACGTCAGCAAAGGTTCTATTTTTCCATTTGGGACATGCACCATCTTGAAGGATTCACATAAAAATTGAGTATTTGTTTCAGGTGTCCTACCTAACTGTCCTCATACATAGCTGCCTTACTGCTCTTTAATCCAGACCCCATCAACTTCAAGAGCGTTCAGTGTTAGGTGCTCGCAAATCGTTCATTAGGAACAGCTAAGAGTGCATTAAAAGGATACCTCTTCACGTGAAAAACAGCACTGTCATGTTGCACTGCTCCCAGAGTCCTCTAGCAGGTGTAGTCAAGCTGTTCAAGGGGATTCTGGGAGTTTTACTCTGAAGAACCAGTTTTTGCATACTCAGCTCCATGGGTTTTATGGAGTTATCTACTTAGGAGGCAAGGCAGAAGCTTCTCACCCTTAGGTTCTAATGTTCATCTCCATTCATACATGGGGTGTTTAATTGTTAAAAATGTGACACAATTGTTAATCAGTTAATGGTTGTTATTTTCATTTGTCTACGTCTGTATTTAAAAGAAATCATACCAACATGCTTCGTTGAGTAGATGTACTGAAGTCCTTGACCAGAATCCAATGGATTTCTTCTCCTGATGGAACTCTTTCTGCTGTTGGAATCAGAAGGACATTGATCCATGTTCCTTCTGCAGTCACTTCTTAGTATACCCTCAGAACCTGCTCCAGAGCTTTCAGATGATACTTTTGGGTACTGCAGTGGGCAAAGGTACAAAGTCTGGCATTAGGCTAATTTTGGACACAGGCCTTTAGTGGTATTCATTCTTAGAAAGAAGCACATGCTAGAATTGATTGTACTGAAGAATTCATTTCATAGTCTTGATGGCCCTAATTTTACAGAATCATATTTTGTTGGTCCTTCAGTAAAACAATCTTATAGGCCAGTCATTCCTATCCTTGGATTCTCAGGTGTTCTTGGACTAAAACTGCCAGATCACTTTACAGCTAGCTGTGCTGGCCAAGATTTTAGAGAACTGGAGTCAAAGAACATCTAGGTACCCATGGTTGGGACCACTGTTATAGATGGAATCAGATTTGCTATCTGCTGCTTCATCTAATATGGCATGAGAACTTTCATTGGAAATGATGATTGAAATATAGTATCTGGCAAGCACATGCAAGAGATAGATCCATGGTCTACATTTAATTATCAGGCAGAATAACTGCAGCTTTTAAGTTGGAATTAAACCCTGTACATTTTAGTCACTCCCTTAAACAAGTCAGTTCCAAATCTTTTGAATCGTACACAAGATGTCCTCAATTTATTAGGACAACATGGCTTGTAATCTTAATTACTTATCATTTATTTTATACATGTCTTTATATACTGCCTTTCAGCCCTCAAAGCCCCTCCTCTTGCATGTTGTTCTCCACAATAGGTATATCTCTTAATACATAAACACTCAAACTCATATTTTTAAATGTTTTTAATTGTTTTAAATGTTTTAAATGTTGCTTAAACAATAACATCAAACAATTTGTAGCTGTACGAGATGTGGATTTACAGATAAATTCTGAAGATACCTTGGACAGCGAGAGTCACTAATGTGACTGTATTACAGTGCGAATAAAAAGCTAGAAAACCTCAATACTGTAAAGAGAAGAAAACTGCAGTATTTTGGACACATATTGCACAATAAGAAATGCCTGCTGCAGGTTATGCTTCAAGAAGAAAATAGATGGGAAGAAGCATGGCCCAGGGCACAGAAGAACATTCTGGCTTAAGAACTTAAGTGAATGGTCCGCAGTGAGCACAGCTGCTCTGTTTAGAATAGCTTTAGACAAAAACCAGTTCAGGCTACTGATCGCCAATGTTCTACTATCTGGACATGGCACTTGAAGAATAAGGAGAAGCTGTTTGAGCACAATTATGAAAACCAGGGAAGGTCTTCTAAGGATGACAGCACTTGTATTGCTTACACACACACACACACACACACACACACACACACACACACACACACA
>JAHTLZ010003305.1:6881040-6891485 GCA_023846285.1 Phrynocephalus versicolor
CACACACACACACACACACACACACACACACACACACACACACACACCAAGTGGGTGGCAGGCACTGTATTAGAAGAGGGATTTCCTTCATATGGGAAGCATGGTTGCTTCTAAAATGGTGCAACAGTGGCCAACGTCATGGAGCACAAGATACTGACAAGGATTAATAAGAGTGACTTTGATGTTCCTGTTGCAGAAGGATAGATAAACGCACTAGCAGTGTGTTCCTTTTCGAGTGCCTTGCTATATTCTAATGAGAAGGACAAGTACTTTTAAAAGAACATTTAGTTTTATTTCTATGACAATTCACATGCATATGACATATTGGATTTCTTTAGCAGGGTTACAGCCCTAAATAAGAGTAGGACAAGTAAGTCTATGGGCGCTTTTACACGACCCTTAAGATCCGCTGGCCACTTAAATTCGGACCAGAGATCTTAGGGGCTTGTCGCTCTTCCTGTGTTCCCACCCCCTCCACACTTCCTGGCTGCCGGCTGCGTGAGGGGAGGGAGAAAACAAAGGAAGAAAGACTGTGGCTCACCTCCGTTCCGCCTCTCGCTCTTGCCTGCTCTTGCCCCGGCAACATTCCAGTAGCTTTTAAGTAGCTCTTAAAGGGGCAGGAGCCAAAAAAGAGCAAACAGAAGTGAGGAGAGCCCCGCATTCACTATCGTTGCACCGCATCAAATAATTTTCACCTCCAGAGAACAGATACTTGAAAGGTGTGCTGGGATGCGCTAAAGTGGGCATGGTCGCACTTAATTGCCTGTAAACTCCGGAGCTGGTGGGGAAACATTTTTAAGCTCCGGAGCTTTCAGCCATTTGCTGCGGAGTTTAGGGGTTGTGTATAAACACCCTATGTGTGTCTTTTGGATAATCCTATAATGTAGACAGCCAGTATTATGTAGTGATTACAACCTTGGATTGGAATTTGGAAAGGCTACATTCTAGTTCCCACCAAGCCATGTAAACTCACCAGATCACCTTGGGTCTGTCTGTCTTTTTCAGTCTGCCCTGATATACAGAGTCATTGTCAGAACGGAGGAGAAAGGTTAAGGGCCTTGTATAAGACCAAGCATAAGTTAGTTAAGGAGGGTGGGAACCAGTTCACCCTAGATTTGTTACCAACATTTGAATCCATTTAAATAGGATTAAAGCAACCATGGCCATGCAAGTACCCTTTTGTTTATTCCAGCCCAGAACACCTTTCCTTTGAGGTACAGAAAGGAGTAGTAATGCTGGATAATTTTCAGCTGCTGGCACTGCTAGAGCACCACGTCCAGAGCCTCGGGCTGCCAAATGTACATTTTCTGCTATTCGAGGGCAGAGCTTAGAAATTTTGCTTTTGGAAACTATGATCCCCAAAATGTAGCCATGTTTCACTGGAACATTCATTCATTCATTCATTCATTCATTCAATCAATCATTCAATGCAGTATATAACTGCCCATCTGGCTGCCAAGGCCACAAAACAATAAAACAAACTCTTTAAAAAACATTAAACATGTAAGTCAGGCAAGTCCAAATTTCGGCCCTCCAGATGTTTTGGACCACAACTCCCACAGTCCTTTGTTATTGGCAATCTAAGCTTAGAATTCTGGGAGTTGTGGTCCAAAACATCAGGAGGGCTGAAGTTTGCATATGTCTGATGTGTTTCAAACCCAAAATTAAACATATCAATCTGTATACACAAAGAAACAGCATGAAAATAACTGAAATGAATTTTTTAAAGGCAATATGGCCGGACAGATTATATAAGCAGTGGAAAAACCTTTGCACTATGATGATACGAATTCCATGGCGGCCAGCACAAATACCATATTTTCCAGGGTACAATATTTGAAAATCCCCAGTGAAGGGGGTCAGACAAATTTTGGATGGAGACTAATCCAGAGGTGAGGAGTAACCACCAAGAAGGCCTGGTTTCTGGCCTTCTTTTTCTGGCCCTCTCTCGTGGTCAGTGCTCTCAACTACCCAGCCTGGGATGATCAAATAGGGGGGCATATCTGTTAAAGAGGTGATCCGTCAAGTATCAAGGTGCAAAATCATTTAGAATCTAGATAATGGGACCTAGACAATGTAGTCAAAGGAGGCCTAATGAGGCTTGCTGCAAAGTCACTTTCTACCACTTGGACTAAAGAGGGGGGGAAGGTTGAGATAGTGGAGCTACTTTGCAGGAGCCTTCCAAAATTTCTGCAAGTGTTTGAACCTCTCATGCATATTTATATATTTATTTGTTTATTTTATATTGAGTGATTGGATTCATTTACTGCCCATCTCACAGCAAGGACACTCTGTTTGTTTTGCAGACTCTGCCCCTTCAGGAAAGTTATAGGAAGAAGAGTATTTATTTATTTATTTATTTATTTATTTATTTATTTATTTACCAACTACCAATTAATGAATTCACACTACACTGGGCAGTGTATAAGCAGGCAAAGTCCCAGAAACCTCACCCACTTCTTCCCCATAATAACAAAATAACAATCAAAATGGTACTGTAACCGACTTGAGTGTGACAATCTACAGAAAACCTAAAAGTCAAATGGAGTAATGATGTTCTCAATGGCTGCTTTACATAATTTTGTTTTGTGAGCCTTCAACTGAAACAGTAGCCGAGGCTATATCCCTTTGAGCTAAAGTTTTTTAATCCTTAATTCAGCCCCAGTTAAGTCAAACTTGACTAGACAGATTGTCTGGTTGTCAAAGGTACATTCTAGTACAGAAATGAGAAAGCTCTCCTCCTTGAAGTGGCCTGGGCCAAATTTCCATCATCCCTTATCATTGGCCATGCGGTTGTGGGTTTGTGGGATTCCAACACAACAGTATCTTTGGGGGCGGGGCACAAATTGTCTCCATCTGGTTTGCAAGAAACATAAACCATGAGGGCAGACTCAACATCTGAAATAAACGGGCTAATTGTGGCTCCTGTGCTTTATAAGCCCTATTCAGTTTTCCTTTGCAGCATGAGGAGCCTACCTGTATTGAAGGGGGTGCCGTAGCTCTTCCCCTCTATTATCTCTTTAATCATGGGACTGAGACTGTCTGAAGAGGGAGAGCTTGCTATACAAAGTTGCCTCCCCCCGCTACACACACACATGGGAGTCAGAACTGAGATTGGTGGTGGTGCATTTCTGACTCCTAGGGAGAAGTTATCTTGCAACTGCAGTCTCTCCTAAGACACTTATAGTTTGGCAATTCAAATGGTCATGTTGGACGTCAAAGCAAAGCAAAACGAAGTATTCTGCTTATGGACTGCCCCATAGCACTTAAAGCACTCTCTAGGGTGGTTTACATTTTATTTATGTGGGCTACACATTGCTCCCCCCACCCCCGGTGATCTAGGTACTCATTTTATGGACCTTGCAAGTATAGAAGGCTGAATCAACCATGAGGCGGCTACCTGGGATCGAACCCAGTTATAGCTGCAGTACAGCAGTACAGTTTTGCTTTGAAGCATGAGTCCTGGAGCTGATTGTTTACTCTGTGGTGCTAGGATCCATAGAAATGTAGTGAATGTCATGATGAGGATGGCAAAGACATTGTAAACAACTGTGATCCCTCTGATTAATGAAGAGATTAAAGAGGGAGAAAGCTTATCCAGAGTTTAGGTTTGGGAGGGATTTTTTTGTGCGAGTAGTGAAACTAATCAGGAATAAGTTGGTTTAGCAACAAATGTTGTTGGTAGAAGAAAATAAAACTGTGTGAACAAATGAGTTCATCCCGTTAGCCTTCTATACTATGATTTTAGATTCATTTATGGAAACAAATTGAATTAAGCCCCTCAATAATAAGTACAAAGAAATACACTACAGTCAGGAAGAACTGAATAAATGCCTTATGTGCCAATGCAAGATGACAATTGTACTGTATCTCATGACGTTCAACCTGATTCTCCAATGTTATTCTCTTGGAAGACAGACATGTTTTGTTCTATGGCTGGAAATTCCACTGATCACATCCTTACCTGTGAAGATGCCATATCATATCATGATTTTTGCTTCCCCCACTAGTGGTGCTCTTGGCAAGAGGATAGTAATAGTTTTGTGTTTGCATTAAGCAAATTGCACCCACAATGCAATCCAAGAAATTGTGCAAAACAGTGATTGCTGCTATCCTGTGCTCCTTGATGGTATGTGTTTGCCTTGCTTCTTTTCTAAAAGTGAAAGGCTCAGAGGAAGAATGTGAAAATTACAGAAATGTTGGCAAGAAGAAACTGACTTGGATAATCCTTGTTGAAGTGTTTTGTTGTGAATAGACAAAAACAAATAGGAAATAATTTAGTAAGCAGGAAAAAATGTTTCGAAGTTGGATTCTAAACTAGTTTACTATCGTGTGACGCAGTGGCGGATAGTACCAGATTACCTGTTTTGAAGTAACATTCAACTGCCAATCCAGTCAGCTTCTTCCATTAAATGAAAGAGATACAATAGTTCTAGTCCTTTTGTCTCAGACAGCAAAATCTTTCAGGCCAGCCCTGGCTACTGCTATCTCATGAGTGCCCTCAGTGTGGCCCCAATATTGCCTGCACTTCTCCAACATAATTTCAGTGTACTTTGTAAGACTGTGCATTCCACTGGGGAGAAGCATCACTAGCATGTTTCATAAGCAGCCATGCCATTGTAAGAAGCACATTAAACTGGCTTTCAAGACACCGTGGTCATCTTCTCCATGTTGGAAACTGCCTGTGGTGGGAATTTTGTCTCTAGCATTACTTCATGAGAGATAAATGTTCGTTTTTGAATATGAGATCACAAATCTACATGATACCCAGCAAAAGTGAGACAGGGGTTGTTGTTTAACCATAATAATAATAATAATAATAATTTGTGACAACTTTACTTAGTTTTCCAATTCTGTTCCACAGGGACTTCAAGTTAGATTGATTATCTAATGATTTCATGAAGCAAAAATAACAACTTACATAGTGAGTCAGGTATTCCCCCCCCTTAGACATTGGATTGTAAATTTAAAAAAGAAAATAAACAGTTGCAGGAGATTCCAGAACAGTTACTAAGTTCCTACCAGTGTTGCAAGTTATGAGGGTTGTTCAAAAGAACTTTCTAAACAGAAATCTCTCAAGATTATTGACCTCATCTTGGTTGAGTCACTCATGATTAAGTCCTATGGAGTCCTTCTGATGCTCAAGTACAGCTAGAGTAACATCTAGTGTGTATTTTTAAAGCAAAAATGACACTGTTTTATGATAGGCAAATAACATGCAGCCATTTCAGACAGAACAAGGATTTAGTTTGGGCTTCTGACATTTAGGATAGTACTCCCAACTACCTTATTCTGTCAGCTCTATTTAAATCAATTCTGCTTACTATGGGCAGCTTAGAGTCCACATAGTACACTCAGGATTGTGCAACGTGTTTGGATATGAGAGAAACCTGTGTTGCTTTTTCAAGCATATTTTTACGAATTTCCAGCATCATGATTAAATTAACACACATCCTGTTTTTCTTAAATGTAGGTTTACAAAAGGATGTGTGATAATTCATGAATCATGATTATCACACATGAATGTTTTTACATGTGAAATCATCCTAAATTTAAAAAAAAGCCATTTCAGAAATATATTTATTTAGGAAAACTGCAACAGCAAGACCTGATTTGTAGATTATCAGTGAATAGTTTGCCCTGCTTGCTTTTGTCTATGTGGCTAACTATGGGTCAACTAATTATGTGAAAATCTCTTAAACAAGGATTATTTTACATCCTTATTAGAGATGGGCACGGAATGAACATTTTTTTCGTTTCCGTTATCCGTTTGTCATTCCATTACGTAACGAAATGACAAACGAAAATTGTGATGAAAATGCAACAAAATGAACAGAAACATGAAAATTGTGGTCGTTACGTTTTGTTTCCGTTAATGGCGACACACAGTGAAATGAGCTGTTTTAAATGTTAAAAAACGCCCTGGACATCCGTAAAAATGCAGCGATAATTACTTATAGTGTCTGATAATACCTACCAGGGGGATTGGGGTCCTTAAAAGGTGCATTTATGTCTTTTCTCAGATTGCTGTATTTTTCCCCTTTAAGGGGAGTTAGGGGACATTGACCCAAAATGGTTCCCAGATGCCTAATATTGATTTCTTGGGTATTAAAACACCCTGGACATCTGTAAAAATGCAGCGATAATGTGATAATTATTTGAAATTATTACCTACCAGGGGGTTGGGGTCCTTAAAATGTTTTTTTTTGTCTTCTCCCATTGTGATGTATTTTTCTTTCCCTTTAAAATGGATGTCGCCGCCAGCCACAAAATGGAGGCAAGCCATGTGATGGGATCATGTTCAACCAATAGCATGCCCAGGTTGCAGACTGGGCAGGTCTGGCAGCCACAGAGGGCATAAAAAGCTCTGGCAGCCCCCGTCCTCCTTGCAGTCTCTGGTGGGAGTTAGGGTGGGATTGCTGTCTCTGAGACTCTAGCTTCAGTCCTGCAGCCTCCCTGTGTGCGTGCGTGCTGCGTACCTCTCGGTGAGTACCCTCCCTTGCCCCGCAGTGCAGTCACTCTGCGGCTTCCTTGCACCCTGGGCAATGCCCGCTGCTGCCTTAGCAGCCTCCCTGCGTACCTAGTCTATACTGTGTCTCTGCCAGCATCCATTTTTTTTAGTGTTTTCCCTCTGGTCTCTGGCGTTGAGGGGTGCCTGCGCATGGAAATGCTTTAAAAATCACGCAAAAAGTGGGTAGAAACGACAAACGAAAAAACAAAAAATGGAAACAAAATTTTTCCAAAAATTCATGACAAACAGAAACAAACCGAAACAGACCTCTCAACGACAAACGAAAAACCGAAACACCATTTTTTTGTTTTGTGCCCATCTCTAATCCTTATCTGATCAGTCTGCATTTAGAAAATATTATACAGAAAACTGAATAAGATTCAGATGAAAAGCAGCTGGAAGAAACACCAGTGGTTTAAGATATGCATACAACTGGCAAAAAGCAGCAATGACTTCAGATGACTTCTGCCAACAGTGTTGGGGGGAAATTCCAAACCACAACTGCAGTTGAATATTAGGTCAAAATTCTTGAGTATAAAGGAGCTACACACCTTTAATGTTCACAGCAAAGAAATTAAAGATTTTGTATATCTTCGTTCAATTATCAATCCAAATGGAGACTGCAACCAAGAGCAACAATTAAGGAACTACAAAACATCTCCAAGTGTACAGATGAGTACCAGGAGACCAAGGTGAAGGCCATCCATGCTCATGTGTTTCCACTCACCATGTAAAGGTGTGAAAGGTAGACGGTGAAGAAAGCTGACAATAAAATAATGATTCATTTGAAATGTGGTGCTAGAGGAGAGCTTTGCTGATTCCGTTGATCACAAAAGAAATAAATACAATAAAAAACGTAACACAAGTAGGTCCTAGATCTTTCAAAACATAAAACTGACAAAACTGAGGATGTCATAAATTGGGCATATTATAAGAAGGCAAGACTCACTGCAAATATAATAATGCTACGAGTAGCAGAAGACCAAATATGAGATGGGTTGACTCCATTAAGGAAACCACAACTTTGAGTTTGCACAAGAGCTAAGTTGGACTGTTGTGCAAAAGACAATCAAGAGGTGACTTATTCATAGACTTGCCATAAGTCAGAGGAACCTAACCATGTGTCTAAATAATTGTAAAGGTCTTCTGAGGATTCCAGACATGACTTAGAGACTAGAATCTTCTTAGCTACACCCAGCTATGTCACTTTATTGGTGCAAAATTGCAGTGGAAAATTGGTGCCGGTTAAGTAGTCAATGTGTGCATTTATTTTCACACACAAGTAGCATGACTCAGTGCATGATAGTAAATGCTTACATTGACTTCTTAATTCACTCCTGAAATTTGTGTCAATGGACTTAGCTGACAGAAATTTTGAACTAGATTCTGTCTATAGTAATCTGAAGAAGCTATGCCCATAAAGCAATGCTTCCCAACCTTGGGTCTCCAGGTTGGATTGCAACCTTCTGAAATCCTGATAAGCAGGGCTAGTAGTGAAGGCTCCTTGAATTGTGTCCGGTAGGTGATTGGCAGCCAGTGGAGCTGCTTTAGTACGGGTGTAATATAAATGGTATGAGGAATGTTTTGTGACAGGGGCTTGAAGAATGTATCATGGTGACTGCTCATGCTCACAGATCTCGTGCGCTCTTTCCAGCCTAAAGTACAGGAACATTAAGGGAAGCTAGATAGCTCCAGTGATTTAGGCATCTGGCTGCGGAGCTCCACACTGTGCTCCTTGACAGTGACTGGTGTGATCCCATAGGATCCCTTCTAGCTCTCTAGTTCTAACAGGATGGTGATGATGATGACTGGGATTAAAAGTATGTGTTAGATTCAACCAGCTTGGTTATTACAGATGAGCCAGGTAAACCTTTCAAAACCCTTCTCCCAGTGTGTTGATAGAGGAACTGGGCAGAGCGCAAGGAACCACTGCACTGAATTTCTTCCAGGAGGAAGAGAACTTATCCACCAGTTTCTTGAAGATGGAGCTCACCCTTGACAATAGTTGTAGAGCACACAAAGGACTTTCAGATTGCACACCACCACTGCTAGTGGCAAACAACAACCATGTTGGCAGCTTGGCTTCCTGTACAGTGCCCTCTACTTACTGTCATGTTCCTGATGGACTGTACTATATAAGAATACTGGTGGAGAAGACTATGGGTGATACCTTCATAGGCTGCTAGAAGAGGCAGCCATGAAAGGGATCATAGCAAAATTCTGAAAATAATCCTGCCAACTGGCAAACTAATCCTGTAAACTTTTCTTACCAGGAGAGTAAGAAAAAGAACAATCTCAAAATGTATCAGTCCGGCACTTGTTTTTCTTATGACATTTTGCTGCTCTATGCTGTCCAGGCACTTCTGACTAACAGTGACCATTGTAGGTTTTTTAAGACATGTGAGATGTTCCAGGAGTAGTTTACCCTTGCTAGCCTTCCCAAGGGAGGTTCCATGTCAATGCAGTAATTTGAACCCAGGTCGTATGAGTTCTGGTCTCAATGGTTGATTCACTACCCCCACTTCTGTTCTCTACATGCTTTCCCTCTAGGCTTTAAAGGAAGTGTGGGGAGCAGAGATGGAGGGGAATGGCTATCTGCCATGGACATGACTGTACAATGAAAGACAAAATGTGCATCCACCCTTCTCAGCCCTGTCATGACTACATTAAGCATCGGCATCCAGGGCACCACTCATGAGAATACACAGTTTCTGCTTTTTTGAAGGGGGTTCCTTTTGTATCAGAGTGAATGAATGCCTGCAATTATCATGGGAGATATCTTTACACTTCTCAAGACTTTTGATGAGAATAAACAAAGCTCCATCCCAAATTTGTGTACCTTTGCAGAGCGTATGGAGCATTTCACAGAAACAGCGTGCTCCCAACAGTGGACATTACATCAAATCCAAATGGCCACGTCTTTGTGTGTGTGTTGTGTCATTACAGTCGTGACCAACTCTTTGTGACCCCATGTCCATGGAGTTTTCTTGGCAAGAATACTGGAGTGGCTTGCCAGTTCCTACTCCAGGCGCCTACAGCACCTGGTATTCCCTGGTGGTCTCCCATCCAAGTACTAACCGGGGCCGACCCTGCTTAGCTTCCAAAATCAAGCGAGATTGGATGTGCTTAGGGCACTTAGGCAGCTGGCCACGTCTTTACGCAGCTGGAAAAATGAGGCAACGGTACCCTTTAGTCAGTGAGGAGAACACATTATATTGGGTAAAACAAATCAATAAATAAAGATATTTTAAGAGATATGCAAAATGCACGGTTTTCTTCATGAATATAATGGAAATAATTTTATAGTTTAAAAAGTGAAAATGTGTGGAATTGATCAGCTGTGCCTATCTCTATTTCCACCTGAATATGATACTCTCCATAATGTGATGTAGGCTTAGGGAGCATCCTCTATCCATAAATGCATGCAATGTGGTGAGCTACAAGAGTGACCGTGGGCATGTGTGTTTTTGTGCTCATGTTTTATGGCATGTAGTTCCATACAAACTAACATTTTACAGCTCTGAAATCCTATGGACTGCAAAGTAAGGGCTGAAAGTAGACACAAAATCACTCTTGAAAATAAACTGAAGGTCCTTCCCCAACAATTGTAAGTTGAGTGACAATAGTATTGAGTTGGGGCAGCTGCCATAGGTATCAGACACCAGGTAATTAAATCAGAAGACTTTGGCACATGCTGAGAGGATTCATAAGTACCCAATCTTCTGAGTAGAGATCTTTTATTTTAGATACTAAAACCTTTATGAGCCTTTTGAGAATTCTCATTCCCATATGGTTTAGTCTTATAGGAATAAATTTCATAAGTGAAAAAGCTGTTGATTAAGTCAGGCAATAATCTTCCCTATCGTATAAAATTTCATAATCGTGACTTCTTTCTTTCTTTCTTTCTTTCTTTCTTTCTTTCTTTCTTT
Organism: Phrynocephalus versicolor; assembly: GCA_023846285.1. NCBI lineage: Eukaryota > Metazoa > Chordata > Lepidosauria > Squamata > Agamidae > Phrynocephalus > Phrynocephalus versicolor. Next base: position 6,891,481 of record JAHTLZ010003305.1, read on the forward strand.
CTTTC
>JAHTLZ010003305.1:6891495-6906671 GCA_023846285.1 Phrynocephalus versicolor
TCTTTCTTTCTTTCTTTCTTTCTTTCTTTCTTTCTTTCTTTCTTTCTACAGGAGGATTCAAGAGACTGTGGTGGTGTCTCTGGTCTGAGTCCATCACTGTGGTCTATGGTAGGAATCCAACTTATCCTACTCTGGCTGTTATCTGGCAGTAGGTATTGCCAGTTATGACCCTGTTAAAACCAAATCCTGCATAAGAAGTCAAGCCGACCATTTCATCGGTGAAGAAGGGGGGGTCAGTCTGCAAAGAGTGCAGATCGAGGGCAAGGCTTATTACTTGATATCTTCGTTGGGACAGACGCTGAAGGCACCCACCGTGACTGCATGTTGGAGTGTCAGATTTGTAGACGTGTGTGAATGCTGCATCATCTAGGTCATCGGATCGGAATTCTATATGTGCTTTATTCAGGAGCTGCAGGGTTTTTTTGTGCTTTTCAATACTTTTATGTAAAAAGGGCTCCCATTTAAATGGTTAAACAAATTGTGTTTATTTGATCTTGGTTTTGAATTTGTTGCACTTTTTTATTCTTCAAAAACTAATGTTTTGTAAGGGTGGGGTGGGGAGACCCTGTCCTTTCCTTAGCTCTCTTATTTCAAATACTGATATTTCATGCGTCAATTCATTATGTTCAGAATGCAAACTAGACTTCAGTTTCATCCAGAGATCCTTTCAGAAATAGCTAGCCCTGGGTTTCTCAGACATTGAGTGCTGGTAGGCATGACTGGTCTTTTGAAAAAAAAAAGTCATGGACAAATGTACCATAACAGCTGCTGTGGAACCATGTATTTTCACAAAATGGTTGCCATGGCAAGTGTGGCCAATCACCCTTGTTTTGCAAGAGATGAAGTGGTGGGTTGCAAAGACAATACCACATAAATAGGAATTATTTTCATAAACATCCCCCACTCAATATGAGCACAAAAAACACGCCCCCCCCCAGAATATAGGTGGGGGGGGAACACCACCTTGCTGTTTCACTTGCAACCCTGCCTAGCACTTCACAGCTTCCCCCAACTTGATCATAGATTCATAACTATACCCTATCTCTCCCCCTAAGCTCATCTATGGCAAACCCTCTTTTTCTTTCCCCTCTGTAATGCTTTCAACTTAAAGAGGCATGGGGACACGCCGCAAAGCTGAGCTCTAGTTACAGTTGGCACGTCTGTTTAATGTCTGTGTACCTTTGGTGCACAGAGGCATTCTGGGTAAAGGAAGATGGCAGCTGCCAACCACTGTTTGGCTTTTCAGTGCCTCCTGGGCAGAAAGTGTGTCTTTTTTTAAAAGAAGCTTTAAAATTATTTGACACCACTCAAATGCTTGTGAATGCCACATGGAGAATTCCAGAGTTAGCCAGCTACAGAAATTCTCTATGAAGAAAAATGCCTTATGATGAATGATCTTTATTTTTTCCCTGAAAACTGAGTACAGTGGATGATTGGTAAGCTTTAGGAAGTTTCTGAAATAAATGTGGAACTCTTCAAAGGCAAAAAATTAGTGCTGTTAGGTCTAAACAGAAAAGTTCTTGAAACTTTTCCATACCTTGGGTTAAGGGGGAAAGTGATCTTCATCCTAAAGGTTGCATCTGTTCTCCGTTGCACAATTTTTGCTGCCTATATCACCATTCCTAATCCCTCAGCTCTTACTTACCACTAGCCAAGTTCTCCAAAATGTTCAGACATAAAGTTTGTGAATTTTTTAAAAAAAAACGTCTGTGTGAATATTGAACATTGGTTTCCAAGGGTATTTTGCATGATGATAATGCTGCTGCTATGTTGTCTCTTTCACCCCCCCCTCTCTCTTTCAATGGTAGAGCATAGTTAATTTAAAGGTAACTGAGTGGTTGTTCTGTTGTGTGAGAAGCCAAATATTGCAATGTGATGCCATTTTAACCTTAAGTTATGTATTGTTAAACAGATATCTGAATATACTGTGCAGCATAAACACTGAAAAGGGTATGATACATTTAGTTGTCTGTGTCAATGGGAGGATTTTATACCAATGAGAACACCGATGAGGTTATCCACAGGTATTTTAAGTCAATGAAATTGCATTTCAGCCATTTCTTTTAGAAGATAATGTTTGCTTATATTTATACTTGGTAGGGTCTTTTTTAAAAAAGAAATCATTTCCACTCAATTTGTTTGGTCCTTTTTAGCATCTATGAAGCCTCTTACCTTTGTTCTCCATGGTAAAAGTGTTTGTGTACCAGAGGAGCTGGATCTTACTGAAACAGTAGCACAACTTGAACCAATGGGAGCCTTGAATCTGTACGTCTGTACAAAGATACTTGATTGTGAATAACAGGAGTACTGTTTTTCTATGAACCAAGTGATCAACCCGAGCACTGAAGTAAATTAAAATGTTAGTATAGAAAACGAGATGTGAGAGAGAACACTTTTGATCACTGCCCCTCCCCCCTGAACTAATCAGTATTACAAGACAGTTAAACCAATGACTGCAATTTTGCTGATAGCTCTACTTAAAGTTGCAATATGCAATTATTTTCTTTTTTTTATAAAATATTTTTTTAAAGCAAAATGCTAATATAACGATGCTGGTGGGCAACTCTCATTAAGTGCTGAGTCCAAAATGGTGAAAGTGTTAAATTTGGGGTGGTAGTTTTGCTTTTTTTTAAAAAAAAATCCATTCAAACTTGAACATGGATAAAGGAGTGAATACTTGGGATTGTTCAGCTCTTTGCATAATGTCCTGTGGAAAAATAGTCATTCCTCCTGGGAAAGCAAGTGATTCTGCATTTCCTGAAGGAATACCAGCCAATTTCAACAAGGTAGAACAAAACATGACAGGGTCCATCTCTTCCTGGTCCAGCTTTAGCTAGCTCAGCCTTGGCCCAATAGGGGTCATTTTCCTTATCCTCAGATAGCTTTCTCTTTATGACGATGGTACTCGAGAAGCAGCTAAGTTTGTTTAGCATGCGTTTGTCTGCATCCTAATTTCAGCCATGTAAATTAAGTGCAGTGTTCCAATATTTGTTTGTTTATTTTATTTATTTTATTTATGTATTTATGTATTTATTTTTGCTTTCAAAATGAGCAGAATGGAACCTGTCTAGAAAGTGTTAGGGTGGGGATAAGCTTACATTTATGCCTGCTAAATTAGGTTAACGTGATTTCCCTTTTCAGGAATAGATTGCGTTCTGGAGGTGCTAGCTTTGTCAAGCAGTAGCACTCAGGATGGCTGTATCTTGAAGAATGGAGGATATTGGGGATGGCCATCCCCCCCACCCCCATTCAGCATTTTAACAATCAGCATTGTTTGGCTCTGTGAGGAAACTGGACTGGGGCATAACAAACACATGTCTTAATTTCCCCCTCCCGTCTTAACATGAAAAAACATTGTTTAGTGCCATTAGGAACACTTTCTGCTGATTTATCTCATTCGAGTCTCTTAGAATGAATGGCTAAGTCATACTTTATATCACCAGTTACTCCCACATATAAAAATGTTCACAAATGAATGTTTATAGTTGATATCCATATAACTAAGTGGTAAATTATGCCCAAACAATCACCCTGGATAAACCACTTTGTATATCATTCTGATAAGCAAGAAGAAGAATTGCAGTCTAGCTCTCCTATTTATTTTCATATGCTATCCTTTGTTCCCTTTTTCGCCAGATGCCATTTGCAACCACTTTTTAATCTCATCCTCCTGTATATATTTTTGCAGGTACTGCCTCTAATTGCTTCTTGTTTGGTATAGCTATAGTAATACTGATAACATTGCCTATTAATTGCTCAATTTCTTGTCCTTGCAAGGGAGAGGGTTAATTACTGGATTACTTTCTGTTTATTGTTATTTTTGAATTGTAAAATGCTGCTATTATGTGGAAAAAGTTTTCTAAAACCCTAGTAATTAACTGTCTCCCATATAGAAAACAGAAACCACCTAATCCAAGGTCAGTCAATCACTAATGCTATCACCTCACTGAAAAGCAAGCAATCAAAGGAATAAACTTTTAATGAATGTTTGGGGGTAGGTGGAGATTTATTGGATGGGAGCTTAGTATGATGGGTATTGCTATAAAATTATAGTTCCACATTAAGTGTTGCAGCAAATTCCCTCTCAGTGGGCTTGCAAAAATGCAGTGCCTCAGCAGCTTTAAACCAGCTTAAATGCCGAGGTGACTCAAACTTTGAGTCAACTAACTGGTGAACTGGTTGAATGTCATGTATTTGTATCCACCTATAAACTGTCAAGGTGTATGAGACAATTGTAGAGCATATGTTAAACTAGGACAATAGTTGGCTAAACTAGGACAATAGTTGGCTCCTTAAGCAAGAACCAGCTCCTTGTTACCCTCAAACACACTCCTCTAGTCCGGAGAAGAGCTCACACTTATGAATTCTGAGGCAAACATTTTCTGGTTCAAGTAGATGTTTTTAAAGCATTAGAGGCATATCAGTGATCAATTTATTGAACCAGGGGGTAGGTTGCATACAGACCCTAGGCCAGTGTTGGTGAACCTATGGTGGCACTCGGAGTCCTTTCTGTGGGCACCTAACATCGCCCCTTCACAGCCACTTGTATTCAGGTTAAATGGCTGTATGGGCACTTTGCAAAAAATTACTGGGTTTTGAATCACAGTTTGGTCACTCGGTCTATAAAAGGTTTGCCACCACTGCCCTAGGCCTTATCCGGCCTAGTGAAGCTTTTCTTCACCGGAAGCTTGCCACATAACAACATAGTCAAGAGCCAGTCATTTCATCAGAGGAGGATGAAGAAGGAGGTATTCAGTTGTTTGGGTTACAATCTGCAGATGCCACTCTCTGTAATTGGCTGCAATCCTTTTTTTTAAAAAAGAGAATTCAAGTTGCTTAAGGTGAATGAAAGAACACAAAAGTCCAACATTGAAATTTGGCCCCACCTATTTTTCAAACCATTCAAATCTTAGATTCTTGTTCATGGTTTGGAAAATGCTCTTTTTTTTTTTGCTTGATCGTATGCAAATAGTAACAAGTTGTTTAATGTTTAAACAAAGCACTGTAGATATATAGATATATAGATATATATACACATTTGGGAAGGGGGTATTTGCCATGACATTGTAAAGATCACCTTATGAATCAGTAAAGTTACCTCTCTCAAGAAAGAGTATATGTGATTAAGGTGAAATCTTTCAAATTGTGTGTGAGAGAAATCTTTCTCTTTCTCTCTTTTTCTCTGCTTTAATATTCCCATTTGACAGTAATTGGTGGGAGGAGGTGCGTATTATAATATGTTGGGTGGGTGTTTTAAAAAAGTTTTACCTTTAACGTATGCTATGTTGCTTTAAAACTTCTAGTGGCATCAAGGGAATATAGGGAAGCTGTTTGAACTTTTTAAATTTCTGTAGTGGCCAAGAATCCAACAACCAAGTCATTCTACTTCCGTTATTGAAAGAAAGAAAATACAAGACAATGGTTTTGCAATCCCCACCTCCTGCCCTTCCATTGGAACAACCAGCATTACTGCCAGAGCACTATGTGTGGTCCATCTTTGTACCAGGTTTTTAACATGACATATATATATATCTCATGAGTTTGACTGAGGAGATTTTTAAGTCTTGTCTGATCTCTTTACATGTTTCTAACTGTGGAAGCTTTGTTGCTTATATTTGAGAAGAAAGACAGTGTTGCTGCCATTTGTAAGTTTTCGTATACAATTCCTTTTACTGAATTGAAGCACTGGCCTTACTGCATTTCCAAAAGGCGTTTATCCCCCTTTTAAGTGACCTTTGCAACCCAAGTGTTACTTGCTGTTTGAAACTTTTTCAGAGGACACGCAGATGATTTGTTAAAATGTTGGCAGAAGCCCATTCATCTGTTACTCACATGAACTTGAGCGCTACACACTGAGGGAAGTACACTGCTAGTCGTACTCTGGTATGGCTCCTCCCCCCATTATTCCTGTCCACAACATCCTCGTCTTTCAGGTGGCCATCTGCAGCACACACACATACAAAAAACACCACAATAAAAACACAAACTATGGACCTAGATCTCTTTGTGCATAGTGTTCCATAGAATTTGGAACCTGAGCTCCACTGAGTTCTCTCCACTGAGAAAGCATGGAAAGGCAGGTACATAGAGAGTTGGTGTAGGCCAAAATTTAGAAGTTTTGTGGGGAGTAGCTGTTTTGTTTTGTTTTGTTTTAAGCTAACCCTGAGCATCTCATAGCTAGTGTACCTGTGTTGACTGTGAGCTGTCATTCAGGAAGAAGCTCTGAATGTTTTAGTTTCCATTGCACACAATATAACCCCACACACACCTCAGTGCAGGGAGCCCACCTTCATATAAGTGACACATGAAGGGTTCTGAGCCATGGTGACTGCTTCCCCGTCCTCAACTTCCACAACATGCACACTATACCAGCATTTCCATTTACTGGGCGTGTGATACTGGCATTGGGAGTACCAACGTAGCCTCAGCTACTCAACTGAACTGGATTGTAATCGCATTATTCACGATGCAAAATGGAAGCTGAGCACGCGTGTGTGTAAGAGAGAGTGAGCACATGAGCAGCCAAGGCAGTGTTATCCAAACTTACCCTATGGCACTTTCATGGCTATTCGTCTGTAACCATGGCTCAATGCTGCTTAAGCTGCAAAACCCAAGTAAGCAAAACACAATTTGAATTCTTCTCAAACTGTTCTTCTGAGTCCTTTATTGTATTTGGGAATATCTCCATAAAAAGAGAGGCCACTTGAATTCCATTCTCAACACTGGCCAATTCATTGGGTTGCCGTATTTTGTGTATTTAATTTTATTTTCATACCACATTGTTAATACTGTTAATATTAGCTGTAGACTATTGTAAAAAAAATCAAAGGAGAGAGACTTCAAAAAGTGTCTAGGGTTTCAGAAATTTGCTGCTGTCTTGGAGAAATATTGGAAGATAAAGGGATACCGTCCCATAAAAAGACTAAATGAGCTTGTAATTCAGACCTGATAAAGCTACACAGGCTTCTTACATTTTCTGGGACATCTCTATGATTATTCTGCAGGGACTGGTCTTACTGAGATGTTCACCTCACATCCCCAGTGGGGGGAAAAGATAAGGGAGATGTTGTTAATCGGGCAGATAATTTTTTTTCTCCTCTTTAATGTGCGCGCTTGACACTTTTGTGAATTTAAAGAGGTTGAATTAAGAGAATCAATTTTGTAAAAATTTGTACAATACTATTATAAAAAATTTATAATCCTTACAATGTTGTGTTTAACTATTGTGGAATAAACAGTATATTCAGAATAAAAAGTTATCATTTGAAATCAATTATTATTATCTGTGCCTTGCAGTTTCTTTCTTTTTTTTTTAATAGAAGACATTCATGCAATCAGTAGAGATAATGAATGAATGCTACCATGATTTTTGGCTTCTGTTTGGGAATTTCCTTACATTGAAACCACAAATCTCAGAAGTGGATCAGTTTGGTCATAATAAACCATGGTTCCTGAGAAGCAACCATTCTAGATTCTTATTGGTTGCCACTGATTTGTTCCTCCTAAAGTCTGTGATAGCTAAACAGGTGGCACATGCTCTGCTTTGTTTGTGGAGAATCTCAGTTATCAAGGTGAGTTTATCTGAGAGCTGAGTCATGGCCACTGGAGTTCTTTTGTTGTAGGATCATCCAGGTAGCTTCTTCAGACTGATGCTGTCTAAATATTTGAGAGTCATAGACCAACAACAATTCATAGTTTGATCCTGCCTTGCTTGGGGATAGGAAATCCTTGAGAGCATGTAAACAAATCACAGATACAAAAGGACACAGCTTCTTTAGCCACTACCACCCTCAAGGAAAGCCAGATGGGAACAATTGGTCAACACACCCAGCAATTCTCTTCAGTTGTATTAAGCCATGATACTCTTGGTCCTTGGCTTGCCATGATGGGCAAGTGAAACAATGAATGGGTTGATGAGCTGAGATTTCATCTATAATTTTTAAAGTGATACTACACACATATTTTCCTCTCTCTTGTTTCTGGAAATTAAAATTCGGATGGGGAAGCCATGTGACCAGACAGTTTCTAAATAAAACAATGCCCGGTGGTTTAAACTCAGTTGGGATCAAACCCAAATCACAGTGATTGGTAACTTAGCTGAGTGTGTGAATAACTTAGAAAAGCAAAGAAATAAAAGGTTTTTACCAAAGGAAAAAGATATATTGTACTGTAGGGCATATCCTTTATAGTTACTGTCAGGGATTTGTCTTCATTAGACCAACAGTAGGTAACTGATAAAGCCATGGTTATGTATCATTTTGAGCCTAATGTCCCTGGAGTAATCATATACAGTACAGTGAAGAATTGTGTATAGTAGAGGTTTTCGAAGGAAAAAAACCTAAACGGCATTAGACTGATTATTACATACAGACACAGGCAAGAGAGGCTCATTTTTAAGAAGGTATAACACCACCAATATTTTAAGCTGCTTCCTGCCTGGAAGCCCTTCCAATTTCTGTACAAACACTAGTGACTATTTAATAGGCACACATGCATGTGTACACTCACATAAATTTTATATCACTGTTTTCAATGAAATAGTGAACTTCTCCTTATTCCATTTCCCACCAAAGATTACAAGAAGAATGCTGTTGAACAAGACTGTATATCTGTCTACTCCAGCATTCAGTTTACATAGCAGGAACCAATTGGCTATGGAAGGCCCTGAAGTAGAACTGAACCCTCCTGCAGTGTTTCCTGTCAATCAAATGGTACACAAATCTGGAAGTGTGCTGTCTGGTATTGGATGAAATACATACAAACAAAATGACAACTAGTTGTTAATCTCCGGCTTCTTCACAGATTTATCGAAATTCCTTTTAGAGCTATGTTAAGTGGAAGATATCACCACTTTTTGAGGCAGCAAACTTCACTGATTATCTGAATTTCATTCTTTCATTTGGTTACTGAACTGAGTATCTTTATTTCTTTAGTTTTCTTGTGCTAGGTGGACTGGGACTCAGGAAACAAGGGTTTGAATCCCTGCTCAGCCATGAAAACTCACTGGGTGGGAGTAGGTAGAATTCATAAAAAACAAAACTCAAATATCTTGCTTACTTTGGAAGCCATATTAGGACCACCATAACTCAGTTCCAGCTTGCTTAACAGCACATCACACAGACAATTTCTTCACACATTTATCCTGTCTCTACTGAGACCATGATAGTCAAGCAAAAAAAAGAAAAAAAGAAAAGAGTGTATATATATATTTTTTAATTGGGGGGAACACACTAGAAATTGGTGGCCTTCATAGAAATGAAGTGAAATCCAGCTCATTCCATTTTGAAGCAATAAAAGTTAGGGTTGTATTAGCAACTGACCCTACAAAGAGAGAATGGAGAAGAAACAAGAATTATCTGTGAACTACAGTTCCCAGAATTCTCCTGACATGTTGCCATTAGCTGTGTTGGCTGGAGGCTGCGGGGAGTTATAGTTCAAAAAAGAAACTCTCACAAGCTCTTGGAAGACAATATCTGCCTGTACCTAGACCTTATTACTGCACATCTTGAAAATACACCTGGGAAGTCCATTGAGAAAGCCTCCCATATGTTTTACCTTGCTGAAGCTTACAATATTTCCTTTGTTGTTGCTTGAACAAACGATTGCCACTAATGTGAATGCAACCTACCAAAACTTGCACTTTTGTCATCTGCTTGAAACTGCAGAAATAAGAGGTGCTCGGGACCACACATTGCCGGTGGCGTGTTGTTGGCTACACTCCTCCATACATTAACTCTCATGGCCACTGTAGCATTCAATAGTCTCTGTGGGCTTTGCAAGTAATGGCAGCAGCAGGGTGGTAGAGGCACAAAATAGCCTCTTCAAATATATCCAGTCTCAAAGGTTCCATTGTATCCCATAAAAGCATTGCCATTGTGTCACATTTCCCATCTTTATCTAAATGGGTCCAAATGGGATCTGGATCTCACCTTAGTGGAAATTGGCTTGGGATTAGAAAAGGTGGAACACTTAATCACACAAGATATGTATCTTTATTGTTTCCAGAAGACGCTAGCTCATGCCAATGGATATCTTATTCCTATAGCTTTCAGTAGAACTTAAACAAAAGAAACGAGAAAAAGGAGACGTGATTTTTAAGTACTTTACCAAACTGTAAAAGTATGCTTCCCTGGGGTAACTAATTTTTTTTTTACAACAGCTTTCAAAATTCCTGATCCTTCAGTTGAAAATGAGCCCTCACTCCATCTTTGATTTCTATGTCTCTGCTGCAAGGTTGAAATGATTTGGTTTTACAGTGTGAAACACATTCTTTCTAGCAAATGCACATGCTTTGGCCAATGTCAGTTGGTAGCAGATCGTCTTCCTTGATGTTCGCATGCCTGTACTTTGGTCTGTAGAATACTTCCTGGCTTTGCACAGGGCAACTCACACATGGCCCAGGCACGTTCTGGCTTCAACTTGTTCCTGATTGACCCTCTCATTTGCTGCTTGCCAAACCCAAGTCATAGAAGTGAAATGCATGATCAATGCCCCAAACTGGAAGTTAATGATTTAAGAGTATCTGGTTGCACTTGTCACTTCAGAAAATGATTCAATAATCTTCAATGATGCAGGCCAATGCTATCAAAAACACAGGTCAGGCTACTTTCCATTTAAAATTCTAAAGGGTATTTTAAAGCTGGCTAAATTTCATTCACCAGTTCTTACCAATTCCTGAGTTTACATATAATGTATGTTTAGGCCACGAGAGAATTGAGGCATAAGTATTTGCCAGAGTAAAATGGTATTAGTCCTCTCAATATTTTGCAGGTAACCTCATTAGTGTTTGTCTCACAGTCTAATATACAGTACAACAGAAATGACCTCAAGGTCATTTATCCTGGATTCTTCTGCTTTTGGCACCAAGAATGATATGGAGACTGCTTTAAAACCATGGAGTTGTTTCCTGAAATGGTTTTTCCCCATTCGCTAAAAAAAGAAATAACGGCATAGAGCAGACAGTTTCCACAGCTAAATTTCCAGACCCATCTGCATAAATATCACATAGCTGGGGCATCTCGTATGTTACATTTACCAGGGCTGTCCAACTTTGAACAGCCCACGGGCTCCTTCTGCTCATGGAATGTACACACGGGCTCCTTTCTTAAGTGTGCATGCGCAAGCGCGTGCACACACAAATCCTCAGGACTACTCCGCTTGCTCCACCACCCCACCAAGCTCTGTGATGCTGGTGGCAGCAGTGAAGGAGGAGGAGCACCGCTCCCCTGTAATTGAATCCCCACCCACCAAGCTCCCGGCAGTGGAGGAACACCCACTCGCCCCCCCACACCAAGCTCCGCAGTGGTGGCATGACTGTTTGCCCCACCCACCCAACCTCCAAGCTCCCCAGCACTGGTGGTGGCAGCCGAGGAGGCGGAATGCCCACTCACCCCCCCACCAAGCTCTGTGGTGGCGCGTCCGCTTGCTCCCAACCACCCAGCAGCGGAGGAGGAGGAACACCCACTCGCCCCTGCCAAGCTCCATGGCAGCGGCGGTGTGCCCGCTTACTCCCCACCCAGCCAGCTCTCCAGCAGTGGAGGAGGAGAAGCACCCACTCACCCCCCCACCAAGCTCCACAGCCGCTCACCTCCCCCCCCACCAAGCTCCCAGCAGTAGCAGCGGAGGGACACCCACTAGCCCCACACAAGCTCCACGGCAGTGGCACATCCACTCATCCCCCCCAACAACACACCAAGCTCTGGCGCTGGCGGTGGTGGAGGAGGAGCGCCCACTCCCTCCCTCCAAGCTCCATGGCACTGGCAGCAGCGGCAGAGGAGGAGCACCTGCTCACCCTCCCCCCCCACCAGGAAGAGCACCCCCAGGTCGGGAGGTGGGCGGGGACCTGGTGGGTGACTTCTTAGCACCTTACGGGCTACCAGTTGCCCGCGGTCGATGCGTTGGGCAGCCCTGACATTTACGAATATTTACTATATTTATAGTACTAATTTCTGCACTGATTTAATCAGCATTTACCCCCTACATCCAGCAAAGTTCCTCTTGTCTTATTGCTGTGCTTGCTTTCTTCAACTTTGTTCCTTTTTCTTTTTTTTGTCTTTTTTTGGGGGTGTCCCTCTAGGTGTAGTTTAATTCTGACATTGCTCCATTGCAGGATTAAGTTTGGTGCCATGGCATGGCACATTTGAAGTTGATGCCTGTGGTGAAGGCCTCAAAGGTGGGCGTTTTCAATTCACAGTCAAAACCAAACAAAAAGACCATCAGAGAAGAGAGCTCCTTAAATATTTTAAATTAAAGATCTCTGAGGAAGATGCAGTTTTATTTTTTGAAGGAAAGAAGAAAAGAAATAAACATTTTAATAGAGAGATCTGAAACCAAATCCTGGTAAATGCCACATTCCATTAGTACCAGACTGTAGAAAGGAGGCTGGACAATGCTCCGTCTGGAAGAGACCTTTGTTTTAATGAAAGGTACATGAGGTGTCTGAGGAGTCATGCAAGTTGAACAGCCTTGAGCTTACTTTACTTATTTATGTTGCATGTAAGGCTGGATTAATACATTTTGCTGCCTAAGGGGGAGCAGCAAATGGTGCCCCACATAAGTCAAGATATATACAGTGGTACCTTGTATAACAGACAGCTTGTATAACATAAAATTTGTACAACATAAAAAATTCCGGAGATAGGGGAAATTTGCTTAACATAATTGCCTATGGGGAAAATCCGTACAACATAAAATGGGATTACTCTGCTTTCAATGCATTCCTATGGGAATTTGTATAAAGGAAAATTTGCTTAACATAATTTCATTTGGAACGAATTGATTCCTTTATACAAGGTACCACTGTAGTATCCTTTGTAATGAAGTTATTTGGGTGACTAAGGAATAACATCACATAAATGTCTGTTCCCCTCCCCGGCAACAAAAAACACAATCATGGCAAGTAAGTTGACTAATAATTTGCTGCTTTTTCATAACACCAAATTTGCTGTCTGTGTTGGCTCTGGATTGTCATGGGATGGGTTTACTATATAATGAAAGGAGTTTTGGTGTCGGCAGCTTCCAGATAATGAACCAGCCTTAGGATATGATCCAAACAATGTTACACACCAACAAGACTCCAGCAATGTTTATTCAGAAAGAAGCCCCTTTGAGTCCAAGTCGACTTCTGAACATATTTGTCCCAGTATGCCGCCTTAGGTTGCCACCTCATGCATGCTCATTCAGTTTCAGGGACTGGGTAAAAATGCCTAAGATTTCATGATGGATCAATGTGTGTAATTGCAAGATCAGCTGCAATGGATTCTCAGAGGACTAGGCCAAAATCCTAATGAGGTCAACCCCCCCCATCAGACCACCATCCTAGGCTGCTTGACCTAATGCACAAGAAGGTTTCTGAGCCACTGTGCCAGCCCTCTGCTCCCTGCCTTGTTCCAGTTGGCAAGATCAGTCAAAGTATAACATCCCCCCCCCCAGCTGTAATCCCAGTCCTTTCTCTTTGCTCCTGACTTCGTATTGTGCCAATGACAACTACCAATGACACCACCTTCTCTGTGGTGGGACCCACTTTGTGGAATCATCTGCCTAGTGAGCTGCACCTAGCACGGTCCCTGCCCACCTTTAAAAGGGCTCTTAAAACACACCTTTTTAAAGAGGCATATAGTGACCTTTTTACTTATTTTTTTTTCTCTCTTCCTCTTTTGCCGCCCGTGTCATCTTTGTGGAGGGTATTGTCCCTCCTTATCTTATTGGTATTCTTGCTGCTTGTTTTCCTTTCTGTTGTTTTATTTTAACTGTAAACCGCCCAGAGTTCTGTCCGGAAGATGGGAGGTATATAAATATAACAAACAAACAAACAAACAAACAAATGCAACACACACATACAGACAAACACACACACACACACACACTTTCTGTGACAGCAAAACCAGACACCTGCCAGCGATGGGTGGAAATATGCACCAAGACTTTAAAGCCACCTCACTACAGAAATGAACAAACAAACAAACAAAACACAACTTTTTGCTCTTCCAGCCCAACTTGCTAGAAATTGATCCTTCTGTCTCGGAACCCAAAGAAGCATAGCTAGTTCCTAACCCTTCTGCTGTCACCCTGGTAATCATATAATACATTGGACTAGAATTGAGAAGCCTTGGGATCATATCCTCAAGCAGCCATAAAACTCACAAGATATCCTTGTTCCAGCCCTATCACAAGGTTTGCTGTGAGGTTAAACAAGGATGAAGAAGGCCATAAATGCTTCCTTGAGATACTCATTAAAAAGGCAGCATATGAAAGCCAGCATGTGCCATAAATGGCTCCTCTCTCTCTTTCTTGTGCATTTCATACTATTCTCATTGTCTCTCTTTTTTTAACAAATTACATAATGTTGCCTTCAAACACACATCTTCTCCAAATGTCTTGTCTTTGACAAGATACCATAATTATTTAAAATGTTTATTAAACATTATGAGGGTTTGCTCTGTTTTCTGTAAAAACTATGTCAGAAGGCATTACAATTATGAGAGCAGATGGATAGCAATCTATACCTTAGTCAAAGGGGTCAGATCAAATCCTTTCCTATCGGAATTTACAGCATTCAGTTTCCTTAACCATCTCTTGTCAGATTGTACAGTAAGTTCTTGAATGTTTCAAGGTTATGGTCAAAACCAGACACAGTAAAGCCTCACTTTCAAATATCAATAACTAGCATATAATGAAGTTTAGAGAACTTCCAGCCACAATAACATTTGCTTTGTTTTGGAGTCTGCACTGAAAGCAGTCTTCAAATCTCCTTTGGAAACACAGGTGTACAGGCACACATTCCTGCCACTTATTTGAAGATGTGTGTATTTTATAAATATGTCATTCACAAGGTATATTTTTCAGTGGTAAGCGGGTGGGGTTTCTTTCTTTCCTCCCCTCTTGCATGTGCAAACACACACATAGAGGAAAAGTGAGCAAGCAGATGGTCGTTTCATGGCATAATTTTAAACTAGTATCAGTGGTTTAGGTATCTAGCAAGGGAGCCAGAGATTAAGAGTTCAATTCCCCACTGCACCTCCTGAGAAAAGAGTCAGCCAGAATGGCCTTAGGCAAACTACACTGTCCCAGGACTCCCCCAAGAAGAAGGGGATGGTAAACCACGTCTGTATATTATCTACATGGGAAATCTGGAAAAGGGTCACCATAAGTCTGAATTGATTTGATGTCACATTATC
>JAHTLZ010003305.1:6906681-6931221 GCA_023846285.1 Phrynocephalus versicolor
TTATTTATTTATTTATTTATTTATTTATTTATTTATTTATTTATTTACGGCCAATGGCCAAAATAGGCAGATATAGCAACAAAATACATAGCGTCAATGTGTATTCCATGATAGTATTTCAGTTAGTACATAAAATTGGTAGATAAAATTGGTAAATAAAAAGTACGGTTTAAAATTTTAATTAATACATAAAATTGGTAAATAAAATTGGTAGATAAAAGTACGGGTTAAAATTTAGCAGACATTAAGACATGGGTATCATATTTCTTTATCTCCATTTATAATCTGATTTCGAACCCTTAGTGCTACTGCACAAAATTTGGCAACCTGCTTGGTTATTTGGTAACATTTATCAGAAAGGAGCAGACGCAAGTAAAAATCTATTGACCTCCCAGGGAATTTACCTATAATAGGGGAAATAAGTTCTCTACGTAGGTCTTGATAATAAGTACAGAATAAGAGAACATGTTCCACAGTTTCCGGCTGATCATTAGTACATGGACAATTACGGTCTGTTAATGGTAAACCTTGATATCTCCCCTCCAAAAACTTGGAGGGAAGGACATTAAACCGCACCAAGGTAAAAGCTCTCCTGGAGGAGGAGGATATAATCCTCTCCAGGTAAGGAGACACAGTGAATGCAGATTTCTTTAGGAAATTGAGATTCTGAACCAGAGCAATATGATTCTGTAAAGCTATGTCTCTAATTTGTATCTTCACCTCGTTAATGGCTTTACAATAACCCATTGCTTGGAGGGCACAGGGGGAATATCCTATATTATTTATCACTTTTATTATTAGTATTTTCCATTGTGATTGGAATTTATCTAACAAGATCAGAGGGGTTAGGCCATCCGAAAGGAAGGTAAGTTTGAGCCAGTGTTTGACCATCAAAAAGTTAGTTAGTGCTGCAATAGGAATAAGTCCAGCCTCTAGGCGGAGCAAAAAATTGGGCACACATAAGGGAACCCCCAAGATAGCTCTTACAAAACTGGTTTGAATGATCTCCGGGGGTTTCAGGTTAGCATAACCAAACACCTGTGAACCGTAGAGCATTTGGGTGATGATTTTTGCCCTAAAACCTTGTAAAGTTGAAGGAACATGTTTTCCTCCAGTCGTGTTGTGAAACTTTCTTATGGCTTTAGCATTCCCTTGTGCTCTTGTTGCTACATACTTGATGTGTGCAGACTAAGCACCGGACGACTGGAATGTTATGCCTAGGTACTTGTACTGCTGAACCTGTTCAATCTGATGACCATTAAGAGACCATTTGTGCTTAATTCTTCTTCTACTGAAAACCATTATTTTGGTTTTGATATAATTGATTTCTAACCATTCTTGTGTACAGTAGGAGGAGAAAGATCTCAAAAGCCTTCTAAATCCGACACACGTAGTTGACAAAAGCACTGCGTCATCTGCATACAAGAGTATAGAGACTGGGCGGGATGCCAGTTTAGGTGGATGAAAATCTATGTTAGATAGGCTCTCGACAATTCCATTAATATATAGGTTAAACAAAGTGGGAGCCAAAATGCATCCTTGCCGTACGCCCCTACGAACATGAACCCGATTTGATAAAATCCCATTAGAACTGCAAAGGACCTGTAAACAGGAATGTTCATGTAAGAGACGCATTAACAAAAGTAGTCGTTTGTCAATATTCATGGTCTCTAGCTTTAACCACAGTCTATCTCGAGAAATAAAATCAAAAGCAGATTTAAAGTCTATGAAGGCAGCATAAACAGCCCCACCCTTATTTGATGCATACTTACTAACTAAATGGTGTAAAACATGGCACTGATTAATTGTAGATTTTCCCTGTCTGAATCCCGCTTGCTCATCTGCAAGAATATTTTCCACCTGTAACCAGTCCTGCAATTTTTCCAGCAAATGCCTGGCGTATAATTTACTGATGGTGCTTAACAGACTAATTGGACGGTAATTGGCAGGATCTTTCCTATTTCCTTTTTTTATAAATTGGGACCACTATAGCTAGTCCCCAGTCTTTTGGAATACAGTCTGATCTATCAATCCAAGTAAACAGAGAAGCTAGAATGGGAGCCCACCATTCAGCATTCGCTTTGATAAAATCCGAGGGAATATAATCTGGTCCAGGGGCTTTGTCTAGTTTTAGTCTATCAATCAGCATAAATATTTCTTGTTGAGTAACTGGAGGCCACTTAAGGTGTTAAGTTGGAGCTGGCCTTCTCCAATGATCAAGCTCTTTCCAAGAGCTTAGGATGACTGGAAATATCTTTGTCGAATACTGTATATGCTGTTCCTAATAATGTCACCATTTGTAGTTGACCGATGTTGATCTTGTCAATGCCAAGGGTTTTCAGATGTTGATCCAGGTCTTGTGGGATTGCACCCAGGGCACCTATAATTATTGGTATTTGTCTTGCTTTCTTACTCCATAGCTTTTCCATTTCTATTTCTACGTCCCGATATTTGATTGGCTTTTCTAACTCTTTGCCACTGACTTTTGTGTCTCGTGGCATTGCCACATCGAGGATGTGAACACAAATAATAACCATGTTTTTATTATCCAACATATGGTAAAACTAAAGACCATATTGTCACTTGAAATATTAAGACATTGCAACTTGCAAGACTGATATGTCACAATCTAGTTACAGCAGGCCATGAGGAAAACATGAGGAATAAGTAGACAGGGAGGCAAAGGATGAAAGCTGAAACCCATTCACAAAGGATCCCATTTACTCATTTCACTTCCCGTTAATATTAATAGAAAAGAAAAACAGTGGATTCAATTCCCATTCCGACCCAAGCCAAGTTGCCAATTCATAATGACTAAGGATCAGGCTAGCAATACATCTCAAGCTTTAGGGACTCTTGGATGTTGGCTTCGTATCAGCAAGGAAAGTTGGATAAGGATTAACATGTTGAATTAAATATATATATAGTACACATACAAAAGTAGAGTATATAGCTCTCTGGAAATTGTACAATTTGTTCATGAGACTTCCCCAGTTCGGATGCAGAGAAATAAAACAGGCAGTGCATAGCCATTTCCACGCTATTAAAATAATGTTGAAACTTGTTGACCTGTGGATAATATGCCAATAAACATATTTTGATTTATTCTTGACCCTCCATATAATTCAGAGATCATACAAACTTAAGAATGTTGGCTTGGATGTAGTGCACCCCACACTACAAATCTAGAAAGCCAAAGCCACTGCTTCCCACGACAGTATTTCCATAATTTTAATCAGGGGTAGCAGTGACATGGGAAAGTCCATATTCATCTGGAGCTCAAAGAAATGCAGAGAAGTAGTCTATGAATCAAAGCAAAAGAGGTATTGCCTGTAGCCTGGTTTTGCATCTAAGAATCAAAGTAGACCCTCTGGTTGAGATTCAGGAAACAAAGAGTAGGTATCAATGGGAAATTTTCACAATGGAGATAAGTGAAAAGCGGTGTGCCCCGGGATCTGTCCTGGGACCGGTGCTTTTCAATCTGTTCATAAATGACCTGGAGACAGGGAGAAGCAGTGAGGTGGCCAAGTTTGCAGATGACACAAAAGTTTTCCATGTGGTAAAAACCAGAGAAGATTGTGAAGAGCTCCAGAAGGATCTCTCCAAACTGGGGGAATGGGCTGAGGAATGGCAAATGTGTTTTAATGTAGCCAAATGTAAAGTAATGCATATTGGGCCAAAAAATCAAAACTTTATCTATCAACTCATGGGCTCTGAGTTATCCGTGATGGATCAGGAAAGAGATGTTGTTGTGTTGGTGGACAGCTCAGTGACGGTGTCTACATAATGTTTGGCAGTGGTGAAGAACACCAATTCCATGCTAGGGATTATCAAAAAGGGAAC
Source organism: Phrynocephalus versicolor (assembly GCA_023846285.1). NCBI lineage: Eukaryota > Metazoa > Chordata > Lepidosauria > Squamata > Agamidae > Phrynocephalus > Phrynocephalus versicolor. The sequence goes on from JAHTLZ010003305.1 coordinate 6,910,525, forward strand.
TGAAACTAAAACAGCCAACATTATAATGCCATTGTACAAAATGATAGTAAGGCCGCACCTCGAGTATTGTGTACAATTCTGGTCACCTCATCTCAAGAAAGACATAGTGGAACTGGAAAAGGTGCAGAACAGAGCGACTAAAATGATTACTGGGCTGGGGTTAGAGATGGGCACGACTCAGAAAAATTGTTCGTTTTTGTTTTTGTTTTCGTCTAGGGGTCCGTTTTGGCTCGTTTCCGTTTTCGTGAGCTAATTTTCAAAATTTTTCGTTTTCATTTCATTGCGTAACGAAAATGACAAACGAAAACGAAAACGAAAATTTTTTCGTTTCTTCCCATTTAGCTCCATTAAGTGCTTTTCCAGTAACGAAAAACAAAAAATTGCTCGAAATTAGTCGTTTCGTTTCCGTTTTCGTTCCAGTTTTGAGCCGTTTTTCGTTTTTCATTTCATTACGTAATGGAAACGGAAAACGAAAACGGAAACGGAAATTCCGCTAAGTCGTGCCCATCTCTAGCTGGGGCACCTCTCTTATGAGGAAAGGCTAAAAGATTTGGGGGAAAGGCTAAAACTTTAGTCTGGAAAAAAGGCGCCTGAGGGGGGATATGATTGAAGCATACAAAATAATGCAGGGCATGAGTAAAGTGGATAGAGGGATGCTCTTCTTCCTCTCACAAAATACCAGAACTAGGGGACATACACTCAAATTGTGGGCTGGGAGAGTAAGAACAGACAAAAGAAAATATTTTTTTCACCCAGCGTGTTGTTAGTCTGTGGAATTCACTGCCACAGGATGTGGTGATGGCATCTGGCCTGGATGCCTTCAAAAGGGGATTGGACAGATTCCTGGAGGAAAACTCCATCAGAGGTTACAAACCATGATGGAGATGTGTAATCTCCAGGCTTAAAACTGGGTCAAGGGCCAGATGCAGGGGAGTGGTATCAGGAGACAGATATCTAGTCTTGTGCGCTCCCAGATGCATCTGGTAGGGCCAATGTGAGATACAGGAAGCTGGACTAGATGGGCCTTTGGCCTGATCCAGTATGGCTCTTCTTATGTTCTTATGTTCTTATATACTTCCGGTGATTGATTTCCCATTACAACAGAGTTGTCATTGACATACTGTACATGCCTCAGCAGTATGACTTGCAAATGAAACCCAGGTTTACTTTTCACTAACCAATTACAAAACCAGTCATATTACAAGTAAACTACAGAAGTGAGGCAAATCAGAAGTGATTATAAACAGTGCCAGAGAGCACCTCTGCAATAAAATAAAATAAAATAAAATAAAATAAAATAAAAAGGGGGTGGGGGAAGAGAGATAGATATATTTTCTAGTTTGATGTTGAGGTAAATGAAGTGTTATAAACCACAAAATGTGTGAAGAAAATGATAAATTGGGGGATATGGAATCTGTCTTGGAAAGACAGGCTTCTCTCTGAGTGCCTGCAGTTTCTCTCCTGGAAGAGATGCCATAAAAGCCAATCTGGCTGGTTCCTTGGTACCATTCTCACTGAGAGATGATTTCAACTGTGTGAATGGAGGAGGTCTCTGGTCTTCTTGAACATTTGTGAGAACTTGAGTCACATTGGCAGGCCATCTGCAAGGGTCCATTTAATATATACATTTGCAATGTATACATTTAATGTATTAAAAGGGTTAGTTGCTTTAGTTCACTTAGCTTCTCTCTTGGAAGATGCTATGCTCACATGCTGTTCTGCCAAGCCTTGCCGGGAAGAATGCACTTTGTGTATGCTTCAAAACTATGCTGACTCTACACTAAAGTGTGAGTATAAGGTAGATTAGTTTAGCTTTATTATTTTCTGGTGTGTTCTCTTTAAGTCCTTAGTTTTGCCTGAAGTGTATTTTTGTTCCATGTGCTTTTGAAACTTTTTTTGCCATTTTTGACAACATTTAAATCTCTTTAATAGAATATTAAAAACTCTTCAATCAGCTGTCTGGGTTTTGGGTTAAGATGATTTGTGTTATTAAAATCAGGTCTTGATCACTTAGAGGGAGGTTTGATATTTTTGAGGGTATGATTGCAGCCCTTTAAGTGCCTTGCCTTGTGAAGCTCTGTTATTTCTGGGAAAGAATGGCAGGTTGGAAGCCACCACCATATCCAGTGGGTGAGAAGAGAAGATACCGCAAGAATTTCCAAAATTCATAAACGCTGACGATTGATTGGATACAATCTCGGAGTATGAAAAAAATAATAATAATCCAGCAACTCATAGCTGTGTGTTGTAAGATCTACTACAATTCGTAATTCATTGTCAATGATGTCTTGGCAATACAGAAACTTCAGTGTGCTCCATGTACCTGAGATTTCCCTAGTCATTTCAGAGGACATTGCAAGTAGGTCACAGCTTCCCTGTGCCTGAAAATGTCCTGTGTTAAAATTAATGGAACAATGCTTAAGATTAATTCAAAGAGAACATGAAATAAGACTCGCATGCCTGTGGTGCAACAGCAGGATGCAGTTTTCTTTTGTGCACAAGAACAGAGAGGGTATGCAGAGTTACGTGTTGATCCAATTCATGTAAATTTTTGCCCCAACACAAGAATGTTGAAGAGGATCTGGCTGGCCTGTTTTCTCTGACTATTAGAGATGGGCACGAATAAAAAAAAATGGTGTTTCATTTGTCGTTTGTCATTTAGGGAAGTCAGTTTCGTTTTGTTTCCATTTTTCGTGAATTTTTGCAAAAAATTCATTTTTGTTTTCATTTGTTTCATTACCGTTTCATTACCATTTATTTCAATTTTTTGTGATTTTTGTGATTTTTAAAAGCAATTCAACTGTATTGCTGTAACGAAAACGAAACGCACGACAAAATTTCCGGTGTTTCTGTTTGTTTCGTTTCATTTTGGAGACAAAATTTGTTTGTCATTTCGTTGCGTAACGAAACAAAAAAATGAAAACGGAAACGAAAAATTGTTCGTTTCGTGCCCACCTCTACTGACTATTTTGCCACTTGTACTATGTTGTCAACAGTTTTTAACACAACTATTATAATCATTCTCATAAAAACCTAAATGTGTGTGTGTGTGTGTGTGCGCGCGCACACGCACGCACGTACACACATGCGTGTGTGCGCGCACACACACACACACACACACACACACACACACACACATCACTATACCCTATGACACTGTCCATGGGCTATTAGAGTACAAGACAGCAAACAACAGATTATGCTGTGCAAGTTTCGTTCGTCAAATAACCGCTTCCCACTTTCTGCCATGTGAGATTCCAGACAGTTTACAGAATCCATAACATTTAGTTAAATCCCTTCAAAATAAAGCAAACTATAAATCTCTGTAGCAACTGTAAACCACATCCTGCAAGGTTTTCAAATATTCTCAATAACTGGAAAAGTGTGAGGATTTAAAAACAAAACAAAGCAAAAGAAACCAGAGCAAAACAAAACAAAACAAAACCACACACCATCTGCTGGCTTCTGTGGGTAGTAGCCACATCTAAGAATATTTTAGGTTAGAGTGTATTTTAAAAAGGGCATTTACATTTTAAAAAGTTTACGAACTCCCCTCGCCCTTGCGTTCAGTTTATTAATTTCAGCAGAAGTACAGCACATGAGCAGATGTGCATTTTCAACTGTTTTGTACTATAAACTGGCTTCTGACCACAGAAACAAAATGATAACATTTGAATTGTAAATTTGCAATGTCATGTCATGTTTATAAATCTGAAGCTCATTCTTTACATGTAATGACCCAATCATTTCCTACACACAGGGACAGAAAATGCTGGAGTTCCAGACAAATTGACCCTGATAACATTAAGTTCTAGTGTAAGGACTAAGATACTGAATAGTTAGCAGCTCTGAGTTTAAAAAGCACTGAGGGGGCGTATCTGTAGCAGTGGGTTATGCCTGACTTTCCAGATGTTGTTGGGCTCTGAACAGCTCTAGCCAGCAAGACTAGTGGTTAAGAATGATGAGACAACAGTTCTAACAGTTATGGGGTAGAGAAATAATTCAAGCAAATTCTCATTTTAATCTCTCTGACACACACACACATACACACACAGAGAGAAGGGATTTTCCCATCTCTCCCATTTTATGATCTGATCATAGCTTTCCAGATGTCAACTCAACCAGCATTGCAAAAAAAAAAAAATGGAACTCTAACATTCTGAAACACAAGGTACAGTCAAGCTGATGCCATCAAGCTGATATTACTTGCACTATTTAATTCAGTTTTTTCACTGGATGCTGGGGGGGGCGATATTTTAATGGTAGCATGGTGTGTGTATGTGAAAAATCTAATCACATGTGGTCCAGAAAACTAGCTTCAGTTTGAAACATTGAGTTGTTCCTGGTGTGGTCTGCAAAAAAGAAAGGATGTGAGGAACACAAGGAAAGAGGATAAATGCAGGATTGTTGTTCCCTGCAGTTATTAATGCCCCTCATCTTTAGACGTTAAATGTCTTTCAGTTATTAATGCCCCTCATCTTTAGATGTTAAATGTCTTTCACTTTACATGGACGCTTTTACACGGTCTCTAAAATCCGCTGTCAATTTGGACCAGAGATCGTGGGGTTTTGTTCTGCTTCCTGTGTTCCCACCCTTCCGCACTCCATTGCTCCTGTCTGCAGTGTGGGGAGGGAGGAAAAAAGGGAGGGGAAAAAAAGCCGGCTCACCTCCATCTGCCGTCGGAGCAGCCCCATAGGGATTCCTGTCTCTTAAAGGAGTGGCAGGGGCAACAAAACAAACAGAAGGCGAGGAGAGCCCGGCATCCACAGCTTTACAATCCACATCAGAAATTTTTTACCTCTGGAGACCAAGTACTTGTAAAATGCGCTGGGGCGTGCTTAGGTGGGCGTGGTCGTACTTAATTATTTTTTTTTAAAGTCTGCAGCTGGTGGGAAAACAATTCTAAGCTCCACATCTGGGATTCCTTTGATTTGGATTTTAGGGGTTGTGTAAAAGCAGCCCATGTCTCACTCTGCCTAATGGTAGGGCCAAGTTTCTCACACTGAAGATGAGCTTAGAGTACGCCGTGGTCTTTATTATGAGGGCACTACCCTATGGAAATCTGTTTTATAATCCCACTTAAAATTTGTTGAGATTGGTTTGCAGCATATCTCAAATACCTTGAAAAGCCTATATAAACATCATGTGATATGTGATATGATGCCACAGAGCAAAATTGAAGAATAGTCCTGAGAGATGATTATGTTGATTGGGCTGTATGAAGTCAGATAAATATTATTTTGCCTTGTGTTCCATAACTGCTTGTGCTACTTCATGCCTCCCTGTTCTTGAGCTACCCTGTTTCTTCTGAATTCATAATTTCCAGAGCACAACACTATATTTATCAGATTGAAACACTGCATTCCAGCCCACTTTAGCTCCCTCACAACAATTATTATGCTGTTTATATGTTCTGTTTCTTGTTTACCATTTCAAATGGTCCTGGATTCATACATCTAACATTCCAGATTTTGGTTGCATGTGTCATACAGCTTTGGAACTTTCCATTGGCATCTGTATACATGAGCACACCCCTGAACATCCATTCAGTTACTTTCTTAAGAATGGTGATATACTCAATAAATTAGCGTCACCACTACCCGAGTGCCTACAAACCTAGGATTCTCATATTCTGACAGTCTCTCTCTCTCTCTCTTTTCCCCCCCAATCCAGGTTGTTCCCATCATCTGTTTTCTTTTCTTTTTTAGGTGCAAAGCATTCAGAAATGGTCCACCAATACCTCCTCCATAGACTCTGTAATTGTTTATAAAGCTTGAGCCAAACAATTACTAAGGCTTGTAATCATTCTCCACCACTGGTATATTACAAGTGTCCCCCCCCCGAAGCTTTCACGTGATGCTTTCTTTGATCCGCTACAGGTTTGGGAAAGGGAAAACTATCGGACTAAGAGGCGGCACCCGAGAGACTGCCTAGGAGCTTTTTAAAGCCACAGCATATTTCATGTTTTCAGGAAACGGCCCAAGAAATAAATCCAGAGGAACTGTAGTTCAGATCCTTGTAGTTAGCATTTTCTCAAAGGGCCTTATATTATTATTTATTTATTAATTTTGGCTTACACATCACATAGGGGCAGGTCATTTGGCATTGTTTATCAAAGCTCTGCTCCCACGACACCCACCTCTCCTTCTTGCAGATGGCTGCTGCTTCGTATCTTCTGCTCCAGCCAGGAACGTCAGGGCTAGCAACTTCCTCTCTGTAGCTGAAGCCAGCTTTGCTTCCCAGCCAGCTGGCACCATTCAGGTCCTCTGTCTTTGTCTCTTCCATGTTGCAGGAATCTACTAGTAATCTCACTCGGCAAGGCAAAAGGGAAGCCATTGGAAACACGAAGCCCCTTTCGGTATTTTTCATGCATTTCTCCTATCAGACAAAATTGCTCTATCTGCCCAGACAAATTATACTCCAAACAATTACAACACCACTGGCTTTACTAACATTGCTAATGATATCATCTGAAATTGACTATGTGCCCCACAATGGCTTGTTCTTCCTTATCTAAGCAATTTTAATATTCTTTAATTGATGCCAATCGAGGCACAAACAAATTGATGGAAATCAAATACAGTGGTAACTCTACTTACGAGTTTTATCCATTCCAAATGCATGTTCATAAGTTGAACAACTCGTAAGTAGAGCAGCTGTATCTAAAAAATAAAAACAATTAAATTTAAAATTTTAAAATTTAAAAAAATTGTAAGTAGAGCAGACTGCATCTAAAATTTGTAAGGCAGCAGTTAAAATGCCAACAGTTTTCTGTTCTTAAGTTGAATTGCTCATAAGTAGAGCTGCTCGTAAGTAGAGGCACACAGGTGTCAAGTTTTCCCCGGCGCTGGCTGAGACAGGAGGGGAGGGTTGTAATGTGCGTGCATGCTAGCACGCACACATGCGCGCACACCCACAATCTCTTTCTCTCTCTCTCCCAGAGCCCCCTCCCCCACTTCAACTTTCACACATTTCCAACTCCTGCGAGGTGGGAAAGGTGGTGGGGTGTGGAATTAAGGAGCAGCTTTGATCTGGTGTGTGCACACGTGTGGAAGGCACGAGGGGCAATTAAAGAGGGGATGAATTAACAAATCCTTCTTGCCTCCTTTCTCTCCCACTCTCTCCCACACGCGCACAAACTGCCAATGCCACCAGCACTTCCTTCAGCTCGCTCTCCCAAGGCAGCTGTCTTGAGCTGTCCTCCCGCTGGCTGTCTCACCTGCTCTCCAGCCTCTGTTGCAGGCCCACTCCAAGAAATCCAGCCCCCACCCCCTCTGGCTCGCCCAACCATTGGGGAAGCAGAGTGAGCCAAGTCCCCCTCCTACCTCTGCCCAACTGTAGTGAAACACCCCACCACACCCCAACTGGGGAAAAACAGAGAGAGAGAGAGAGAGAGAGAGAGAGAGAGAGAGAGAGAGAGAGAGAGAGAGAAATTAAAGGGATCCTCTCACCCAATAATCGAGGCCCCGGCAGGTTGCACTGGAGGTGCATCCACAGGCACCGCTGCAGTGCAGCCCTGTCCCCTTGCACAAAGCAGGGTCTGCATTGGGCTTGGGGCTTGCGCACCTCCTCCTCCGTGCCGGTCCTTCGTTTCCTCTGATGGCCTGGTGAGGGGGTGCAGCCACCAGGTCAGCTGACCAGTGGTCAGCAACTGGCCATGCCCACTGCCAGGATTGGCAGAGCCCTACTGGATCGTTGGCCACTGGCCAGAGATGCCTTGCCCCTCCCAGTAGAGTGCCCCCCTGCCTAGGCAGAATCAGGTAGATTTCTGGGACAATAACAAATAAGGGACGTCAGCAGGGCAGAGTGCTTAATCCATGAGAGTCACGCCTTAAATGGGACACTTGACAGGTCTGAGAGGAACCACTGTACATTTCAGACCCTTCAAAGATGCTTAACAACTGAACCATGAGATGCTATCCAGCACGTATTCTATAGTATTAAGTTACTTTGCAATTGTATGACAAAGAAAATTGGTCTGGAAGAGAGGGGAATCTTTGTTGTGATGCTAGTAGTAATGAGAGACAAAACCAGGCACATTACACTCATTTTATTCCCTCCTATTTTATACATTTAATTAATACTATTTTACTGCCTATAATCCCATTTAGGATTTGCAGCAATGTACAACCAAATATACAATAATGAGAGTAATGATTTTTAAAAAGCCATAATAATAATATATTTACTCAAATCTGGAAGTTGCATCATGGCAACTGGACTTCTTTAAGTTAGTGGCGAGGCCTCCAATTTATAGTTCATCTTGTTTCATATCACTCTGGTCTGAATAGGCTTGTTAGGTGGGCAATGGCCTGAATAAGCTCATTAGATGTACAATGGCCTGGGGTGCATGAAAGTCCCACCTATGCAACACTTCTCAGCACCCATTAAGTATGGGCCATTAGCTGTGGCCTTCCTGGTAGGGGTGTGAAGTGGTTCTGATTTGTCTGGGGATTGATGAAACGGCACCCCTTGGAGGCAACCATCAAAGAAGGACTAAAGCCAACATAATGTCCAGCTACCAATCGTGAAAACCAATAGCCAATCCAAGGGGATCTCATGGAAGATGGTATAAAAGGCAGCTTTAACGTTTTACAGCTGCTGAAAATGCCTGGCCATAAATCAGTGTGGCATGCATGTTCATAAATCCATGGTGCAATGATAAAAGTAGAACAGCAGTTTCTTTTTAATCAAATATAACCTTATGTTTTGAACTACAAGTCCCAGCATGAGACTTTTATAATCCCAAAGGTAGATTTTTCAGCCCTACAGTTCTCATTGCTATCCTTTGTGAAGCAACAACAGATCTGTCTCATGGCTGTTCATTCTAGATCTGACTGCAGCCGCTTACAGCCCACATATTGCCCTCAGCTGAACAGCGTCCTCCATTTTAGACTTCTTTTTTGTTCTCTTACTTTTGTGGCAAGGTCGTTCAGTGTGAACCCTAGGAAGGAAGGCAGTGCAAAATGTGCTGTAAGAAAGCTTGTGACAAACAGGAAGCTTTGTGACACAATGCCACTCTCTGGCAGCACTGCCGCCGTGTCCTCAGTCTCACATGCCGAAGGAACAGGAAGCGAAAGTGGCCTTTGAGGTGATTCCTCGTGGGCTATGTGGGCAACCAAATGGATGAAACGAGAACAAGTGACACAAGACTGCTTCAACACACAGCTCTATATTCTTTTTAGAGATGGTTGTTCTTTTTGTGTGTGGTTATAGTGGGTAGTGGATTGGTTCTGACAGAAGGCCAGCTTCCTTAGTGGCTAACGTATCATCAATATCAGGACAAAAATATCAAAGGTTTTGGGAAGCCGGGATCTGAGCGCAAAGTGCATCTCTGTTTTTAATATCCTAGTCAACTTCTCTTTGGTGTGTCATAGACCAGAGGTGGCCCATCAATGCAGCTGAAGACATGGTAGTGCTGCACAGTGATGGCTAAGGCAGGGTTTTTCCCCATCGAGTTTTGTGAAACTGGGCTTCAAAAGGATCCCACATCCTGAAAACCAGTCAACACCCAGAGCACGCTACTTTTCGTACTCTCAGAGAGATGAGAGAAGCTTGTACTGAAGATGCCTTCGTTATGTGAGGATTTTACTCTTTCTCATCATGGGCTATCTACAGTTTGTTAGTGGCCATCTAGTGGCATGTGACAAATGCAAAAGTTACGCCATCTTGTTCAGCTACTGGATTCTAAAATCAAAAGCAGGATAACAGTAATATACTGTAAACACAGAATACAACATACTTATAGAATATACAGTTCTTACACAATAGCGCTGTCACATAAGAACTGCCAGATACCAACATTTCATTTGTTGGTTTTTAAAGAACTCAGACTTTGTTTATCTTTTGGGGGCATGATGTTTAATCCACTCCCACTCCACTTATTTTGGATAAGGGGGCTCTTTACCAAGACAGAACTGTGTAGCCTTCTTGTGGCCAGTGCCAGGTAAAAACAGGTAGAGGGACCGAGCCTCCAATGTACTGATATGCGTGTGAACTATGTTAAGTGTGGTCTCCTTCCACAAGCAGTGAAATACCTTTCTCTTCAGATGGGCTTCCCCTTCATGACTGGTTGCCTGAGAGGGGCTTTAAATGGAGTGTCGGGCCTTGTTGCTTTGACTCTGGTTTTGGTGTTGCCTTTGTTTGCCATTTCTCGTGTGGTATTTGTTCGATTCTTTTTAGTATTTGTATACTTATAGGTTTTTAGCTTAGAAATGTTGTCTTTGAGTGAGGTAGCTGCCGTAGCTACTTTTAAAAGAAGAGAGGCAGGGTAAAAATATTTCAAATAAACAAATATACTGACCATTTACTTGGGGGAAAAGGGTAACAATTTGGCCTCTACATAGTAGATGAAGTGTCAATTACACAGTGGTAATATGGATTACAGGGTGATTTTGCCTCACAGGTTCTCCTCATGGCTCATGTGATTTAAAAGAGGCAGCACTATTGTAGCGTTCTTTCAGAAACAAAGCCTTCTGTGGTTGTCAATTATCCCCCTGGGTCTGGAATGGATTATTTACACATCTGAGAATAAGGTTAAGATGTGTCTGAAGTGCAACACAATTCCAGCTGTAGCAATTACCTACTGCTTTTATATCCTTTGTCAGACACTGGGGACTTCACCACCACCACCTATTAGTAAGCTGATGATGGAAGAACCTGTTGTAAATTTTAAAGGCAATGATAAGCTTGATGCTTCTGCTGGAGGTGCAGAAGAGGCCCCACTAATTAAAATACAGCTGTAGGCCTTGATGGTTTCTGCAGAGGAAAGGGCGAGAGAGGGACCAAATGTGGGGGGGGGGGGGAAGATAACCTGGCCAAGGTTTTCTTTGTGATTGTTCTCTCTGATTTAAAGGTAACAGTCCAGATGTTCATCTAAAAGACCTTTCCATCACTCATGTATACATAAAGTATCATTTTCCAGTATCGTCACCCTTGTAATGGAAGAGGAGATTGCATTAAATATGGCATGAATTTTAGTTGTTTTCTTCTTCTTTCAAATGGGGAAATGTGGTGGTCAAGGCCATCTCACCAGTTGTGGGGGAAAAACATTGACTCAACACATTTTTGGCTTAATAAAGTAAAAAAGTGAACTAAATGAAGATAAGGATATTGCAGAAAGCAGACGGTACATCTGTGCCTTTCTTTAAACAGGATGAATAGACAACCAGCAGATGGATGCACTATGGATACATAGTGGAACAAACTATTCAAACTTCACATATACTGTTCTTGCGAAAACTTGCAAAATCTGTATTAGAGATGGGCACGACTTAGCGGAATTCCCGTTTCTGTTTCCGTTACTAGTTTCCGTTACGGAACGGAAATGGTAATGGGAATTACTCCGCCAGAACTCGAACTCGAACCGACTAAAGAATAATTGGGTCTGATTTGTCGTGGTCGTTCCTGGCATCGCGGCGATCCCGCGATGCCAAGCGGCACAAAAAAAAGTTTTTAAAAGTTAAAAAAAAACCGATTCCCGGCCAAAAAGCAGGCGAAAATATGCCTGCCTGAGTGAGGGCTCAGGGCACCTACCAGAGGGGTGGTTTCTGGAGGGGGGGTCCCTGGCCTCCCCCCCTCTCCTCCTGTCCTGTCCTGGGCTGCTCTGGTGGTGGTGGGACGCCGCAGGCTCGCAGCAACAAGCCGGACGAGTCTCACCGCCGGCCGCCGCAATTCAAATGGAAGCGGCACGGCACAGAAAAAAAGTTTTAAACTCCCCCCCCCATTCCTGGGCCAAAAAGCAGGCGAAAATATGCCTGCCTGAGTAAGGGCTCAGGGCACCTACCAGAGGGGTGGTTTCTGGGGGGGGGTGTCCCGGCCTCCCCCCCTCTCCTGTCCTGGGCAGCCGGACTTGAGTAGCCATGCCATGCGGTGCAGGCGGGGGATCCAAAATGGGGCGGCGACCAGAATAATTTTTTTTGAAATCGTAGTCCAAAAACACACAAGCACCACAGAAACATGCGAAAATTGCTAATGCTATTGCTAAAACTGCCAGACGCAATGGGTTTTTCTTGCAACAAAATGTCTCCTCCCCTGTCCTCTCTCCATTGATTTTATTTTATTTTATTTTTTTTACACCTGCACAATGATGGGCTGCCCGAGTGGCCATGTGGGAGTGGACCATGCAAATTTTTGGAGCCATCCCACCAATTGCATGGCCACTTGGCCACTGAGACTTCTGGGATGTGCCAAAAAGCCCACTAAACCCTGCCCTAGCCCCCTAACCCTAACCCTAATCCTTGATTCCTTACCCATACGCCACAGTACACTGTCCTCTTAGTGGGTCAGAGAGGCACCCAGAGGTGCACCCCACTACCCCACCCTAACCTCACCAGTAACTAGCCTAACCCTAGCCCTTGTGCTAAGCTGCTGTCCCCTAAGCCAGATCTACTTGCATTGCACTACACGCAAGTACGATTCCCTTCTTTGTGAGACACAGCGGGTGCAAGAGCCTTAGGCATCACCCTATGGCTCTGGGTTCTGCCAGTCCACTGGTCTCATAGTCTGCAACTGGTATGCATATCCATATGGCTATGCATGCCCTTTTGCGGCAGCAGGTGAGGAGAGGAGACCCCCATGTTGAGGGGTCTCCAGGAGCCTGCTTTCCCTTCCTAGTGGGTGAGGATAGGAGGCACCCACGGGTGCCTCCAGGAGCCCGCCTTCCCTTCATAGCAGGCCAGAGGAGGCACCCACCCCACAGAGGTGCCTCCAGGAGCCCGCTACCCCCTCCAAAACCAGTACTAACAACAACCAAAAAACCGAAAACCGAAACAACAAATTTTTGTGAATTTTCACAAAAAACGGAAACGAGCCGACACGGGCCGCCTCCGACACACAACTCGAAAACGTCATTTTCCCTAGTCGTGCCCATCTCTAATCTGTATGTTTGTTATTATTTATTATTATTTATTCTTTGTTTACCCGCATCTCCATCAGCTTTCTGTGCTGGCCTTTGTGAAATCCTTTCTTGTAGCCAATTAAACACCATAGGCACATTCATGCTGATGTCATAAGGCATCTTTCTCCAAGGACATGTAGAAAACAGTTGTGCTTCCCTGGGTCTAGACCAGTAGTTTTCAGCCTGTGGGTCCCCATATGTTCCTGGACTGCACCTCACAGAAGTCTTCATCACTAGCTGAACTGGCCAGGATTTCAGGGAGTTGTAGTCCAGGGACATCTGGAGATCCACAGGTTGAGAACCACTGGTCTAAACCCAAGCCATGACGACTGCTTTGTGTTTGAGTGAGAAGTAGTTAAGTGGTGAGGAAAGGAGTCAGGTACTGGAATTTTCCCTTGCTTAGTGTCTCCTTGCAAATGATAGTGAGCAAAAGAAAGGAACCTCTGTAGACCATCTTGACTGCTGACATTGATGCTGACAACATCCACACTGGCCTTTGTTATGTAAAGTTTGGTATCCATTTTTCCTGCTGACAATGTGGGCTCAATTTTTTAAGGCCATGTCAAGGCATTTCCTAGTATTTTGAATCATGGATATACAAGCAATATTCCTCATACACATATTGGAGATATTGGGAATTACTGGTCCAAATGTTGCATCGTGCTTCTTCTTCTTGGCATTTCTTGTTATTTTGGCCATGTGTTAACTTAAAAACAAACCTTAAACAAATGGCTCATGAAGGCTATTGTTCTGCATTCACTGCCGACTTTTGCATTTTCTTTTTCTGTTCATAATGCGCCATAAAGCTCCACCTCAATCAAATTTTAGGAAGGATTTCTGCTCTGAAGGTTTGATTGAAAAGGTTTTCGTAAAGCTAACAGCTCTTAACTTCCTATAAGCTACCATAAAAATGTACTGCTGTTAGGAACCTTCCCCGAACTCACCCCAATCGCCGTGAGGAGTGTAAAACAAGTGGGGAGGGAACAGGGAAGACTGACTGAAGGGGAAAATGATGCTACTGTCCTGCAAATCAAAAAGTCCTTATACCCCAGTACTGAGAGGCATGGCTCCTCCCTTCCACATTAAAGGTCACGATGGTGAAAGAGAAATAAAAGTATGTCACTGCACATTACAGGAAGATCACAACAGACATCCTGAGTAAGCCTTAATGTGTAGGATGGGGTTGGGGGCATAAAATAAGCTTTGAGATATTCAATGGCCCCCCCAAAGAGCAATGTTGAATCTCCGACACCAGGCATGTCCAAACTTCAGCCCTCCTGATGTTTTGGACCACAACTCCCAGAATTCTAAGCTTAGATTGCCAATGGCAAAGGACTGTGGGAGTTGCTGTCCAAAACATCTGGAGGGCCAAATTTTGGACATGCCTGGTGTTGGAGATTCAACATTGCTCTTTGGGGGGGCATTGAATATCTCAAAGCTTATTTTATGCCCCCAACCCGCTTCCTATATGTATGTATGTGTATAAAACAGCAATTTTTCTGAAGTCCAAGCTAAACCCAGGAACTAAACCCTGAGCTCCCATAACTTAATAAAAGACTGAGAAAGAGGATCAAGAATTTGTTTTATAAAATAAACACAAAATCTAATTTGGGACCAAGGTAAACTCAGCAGGTTTCTCTTTCATTCTTGGTTGACACCAGCCCTAAGCATTATTTTATACGTTGTTCTCATCAGAATGACATTTGCAGATTGGCGGCATGATTCCAAGAGTTTTGTTCCTCCAACAGAATTGGATACCTGTTAAATTTTTATTACTATGCATAAAATGGATTGTTGCGTTATTATTACATTAATGTTTATAGCCACAGTGGATGTTTAAAAGAGAGAGAGAAAGAGGGAGAAGGAGGATTAAATATCCCTTATTACACAACCACTTTTAATGATACCAGAGGGGCTGTTCCCATATGTTCAGGTGAGGAAAAATAAAGTAAAATGCAGCATGGGCACAGTAAGTGGACAGTCTTTATGCAAAATCTGTTGATTTGGTCTGATGTTCCTGTACACAAGAATATATTATGTTGTTGAGGTGGTTTGTGTGTGTGGGGGGGGGGGGGGGACATATGGTCAACCATATCTGCTCTAGTCTCGGATTCCTGGATCTATGAGTGGTTTGCGTCATTAAATACCTACCAAGCAAAACAGATGATATGGCTTCTATTAGTTTTATACCAGGTCTAGCCAATCTGGCATCTATATATTGTGTGCCAATCACAAGGGCCAGTACTACATATCCTTCCACTTTTATGCCTAAAGAAGGCTCTGAGGCCAAGTCATCAGGGGAAAAGCATTATTATCTTAAGTTGTAACATGCCTCTCCTCCCATATGGCCATCAAAATCCCTCATCTCTTTCATATCATTGAGCATTGTTACAGTTATCCTCAACCTTTTTCTCTTATTAAAGTGGATTGCAGCCTGGGCTCTGGGTCCTTCTGGATAAGATAAGATAAGATAAGATAAGATAAGATAAGATAAGATAAGATAAGAGAGTGAGTAAACAGTCAAAGAACTTTCTTCAGAAATGTTGCAAGAGAAAGCTATGTGAAAAATTAGGAGAAAATATATAAAAGAGAAAATGTCTTATAATACAAGACCAGGTCAAATATGATTCCATAAGGGAACCGTACTTAGGAATGTATGTAAACTAATATCGTGAATATCTGTATTTTTACCCATATGGATTAAACTTCCTCCTATAAATTATGTTAAGCATACTCTTCATTATGGGCTCTTGCTGTTTAGATGATGGAAATTTCAGTTGCACCCTCTCAGATACTCTGGTATCACCATTCCTCGTGTGTCCTTCCACCCCACTGTTTTGAGATACAGTACATATATGCAACTTCATATCACATATGTTCCTCATTGCACCCCTAAATTAATTTCAACATCATCATGGCCTACAGTGTTTTTATGACTTACGATCAAAACTGTTGTCTCTCTAAGGGCAGTATTTTATAGGTAGAACAGGAAAACATGCACTGTACATTTAAGAGGATTGTTTTACATAATTTTACAGGCAAACACCTCTTTCTTAGGATCAGATTTTAGTCACAGCAGAAAAGATCTGGAATGGTTTGCAATCACTTTGGAAAGTGTGGTATGAATTTTCCTCCTCTTTTATATGCTGCCCGCCCAGTGAATGAACCCATATTTTAGGGACAGAGAATATTTTCTTTCCAATAATGTTTAAGCTGTAAAATAACTCTGGCAATGGTAAGCCCTTCTTTCTTCTCCTCCTCTTCCTTGCTATAAACGCACTGTATTGATTATGGATATTGAAACACTTTCTTTGACTGGTTACAAAGGATTGAAATATTGATCAACATAATAAAATGTCCATTCATTTTCCAAGGAGCCCCTAGCGGTATTCTTTTAATAGCTAGCTTTGTTATTCACTACTTCATCTATAGTGAGTTAGATTACGGATATCCTTTAAAAAAAATCCTGTTGCACACATTCCACCCACTACTCCATTATGAGTATTACTTGCCAGCACTATTAGAGGGGTGTGCCTAGTCCCATTACCACATTTTCACTTTCAAATAAGTCTGAAAAAGGGAGGTTGTTGCATGGGTGATGTATCTCCATGTGAGCAGAATCCCTTGAAAATCAAGATAATTTCTTATGTGTAGAGTCTTCCCAGGAGCAGGGACCCCTTGCCATTCAGAGTAATCACTGAATGTGCATGCATGTAAAACAATGAAGGTGGCGTGAGGGGGCACTCAAACTTCTTTTCTAGTGTATGCTGTCACTAAAATGACAAATAACCCAAGCCCCTGCATCAGTTTGGGATTGCCGTTTAACTCTGAATGAGGACTGCTTCTCTTGGATTATCCCTCTCAATAAACTTGGGGCACAAGCAGTGTTTCTGATAACTGAAGGAGTTCCATGGTTTGTTCACAAAAATAGACCACCCTCAGCTTTAAATAACAGCCAAGTGCTTTCTCTTTCTCTCAAAGCTCTTTGGAGCAAGATCTGTGATCACACCCGAATAATCAAAAACTAAAGTGGAGCTCTTCCACTTGTGCCAACAAACAAACAAAAACAGCCCTTGCTGTTCAACCAAAATGTTATGAATGGAGACTGGAAATAGGTGGTCTGGTTTAGCATCAGGTTTACGTTTAGGTTTGTGTCTTGTAGTCACTTAAAATTAGATTGAGCTTTACAGTGCCATAAGCAGGCAAAAACAGGACACAAAATGTTGTGTATCCTCCCTTTCACACAAACTTCACTTTTATACAAAGCAGACTATCTATAGTGATAAATCTTACCAACCAATCCAGTCATAGTTCTATTCACAATCATCCTTTCACATTCTTTCACACTTTCCAACTGTTTCAGCTGTCTCTCCTGGCACACGAGTAAAACAAGTGTGGAGGTAAAAACTTTATCCACGTGTTACAAAATCTAGTTTTCTAGACACACCTCACTGGAAGCACCTAGCTCTCTGTCCCTCAATTTTTAAAAAATGTTTTCTGCATCAACTTAAAACACAGGTTGCTTTTCCTGCATAGAATCTAAAATGAGGAACCTCTTATCTTCAGTCTTGGCCAGGCATGTCCAAACTTCAGCCCTCCAGATGTTTTGGACCGCAGCTCCCAGAATTCTAAGCTTAGCTTGCCAATGGCAAAGGACTGTGGGAGTTGTGGTCCAACACATCTGGAGGGCCAAAGTTTTGACATGCCTGGTTTTGGCACTGCAGACTTTGCTGGTTGAGAGGGCTGGATGAGGCTCTCCGCTCTAAGCTGGTTCAAAACCCTGGACTTTATAATGTCGGAATAGCATTTTAGTGGAAAAGATAGCAGTAGGTGATCCATTCATACCCCTAGTTCTTGCCCATGTCTTCTGAGTTCTGAAGAACCCCTAGAGATGATTAAGTTCAATTTCACAAAATGGGGGTTGTGTCACTAGTATGGCTTGGCAATGCAGGTTTGATAAATGGTTCTTGTCTTTGCTGCTGGGCATTTACAATACATTGCCATTACAATAAAAGGTCACAAGGGGATATTTATGTTCAAGGGGATGAAGTGAGATAGCTCAGCATGTGATGGCTGAGATATTTTTATAATGTCACATACTGGAATTTTAATCATTAATGGGGAATGTCACCACAATTATTTGCCCCGTTGAACCCTGAATAACAACTCTAAGTGATGCCATTATGCCCTTTCCTGGCAGTAATAGCTGTTGCTAGCATAACATTCACATGTTGTGGATCCACTTGCAGTTATACTACAGTGCCAGACATCAATGGTTTTGCATCAGCATTGCTTGTTCCTTTCTGAACAATCCCCCCCCCCCCGAACATTGTCAAAATATCCCTGGATTGTTAGGCTCATAGAGTGCATTCATACCAATTTTTTTTGGCAGTCATTCCCTTAGAACAGTGGTGGTGAACCACAACTCCCACAGTTCTTTGTCATTGGCAATTTTGGGTCGGAACTCTGGGAGTTGAGGTCCAAAGCATCTGTAGTGGCGAAGGTTCATCACTACCACTGCCCTAGAATGTATTATGTCAAATTGCACATAAGAAAGTTCACTGCTTGAACATTCTTCTTCAGAGGAAACAACAAAACCAATGTGAAACATTTCTTGCATATGGAAAACCAGTTCATCAAGGTGACCAATTCATTCAAGCTTTCTCCTCTGCATGTTGTAGTCCTGTTCCTAGTGGGAGAACTTTACACTGCTTCATACACGCCAGATCCCATTTGATTGAAGATACAATGCAGCATAAAGATATTATGCAGCCTGGATAGTACTTGGAAGGAAAACCACTGGGGGATACCAAGGATCTTCAGGTAGGGCTAAAAAGAAAGAATCCTTCAAGAAACTCTAAAAAAAGCTACTGCCCTTCAGAGTCAAGACTGGGCCAAATGGAAGGCACTTTCCCAACTTCCTGTTTCCATGAACATGCCTCTCCCCGCAAGAGCACAGTTGAACAAAGCCGTCATCACTTGGATTATCTTGATTGCGTGGTTTCCGTGATCGCTTGCCTGTTTTCACTTCCCCCTTGAGTTTATTCCGCACAGTCTGCTTTAATGAACAACATCACTCATTTAATATTTGATGCAAATTCTATTTTAAGAAATTAGAGCAGGGAAGTTAAGAGCTGTCGCTGGTCTGCAGTTGGTCATGTTCAGTTACAGATGTGGGTGTGGGCAGCTTTTATGGGTGAGCCTCCTTTAAATCAGGAGAAGAAATTGTTCCTTGTTTTAGCAGATAAACAAGAAATAGTTGTACTTAAAGCACTTTCTCAGATACATCTCTCTGCCTTCAGAAGAAGAAGGGAAAAAAATCCCATGTTTTAAAAAGATTAAAATACTGTAACTGCCACACACTGGATTAATTATAAGGCTTGCTATTCTACCAGACTCGGAACATGGAGTGAAGTGTCCTGGATCTCCCACAAAACTCACAAAATTAAACCGCTGCCAAAAGCTTCGCTAAAAGTAAATGAAACACTGATGGTTTGGTTGGATTAGACATTTTTAAAATGGTAAAAAAAGTAAGTCCAAATGTCATTGTCTGAAAAACAACAGCTTGTTTTAGCAGTCTTCTGGGGGGAAGGGTGATGATAATAACTCATGTTTCAGTCTTAGGCGCTGCTCACACATGTTTATTCATGACTGAATAATTATACACTTGAGTGTATGAAAACCGTCAAGGAACAAAGGCCATACTTCAGGATTCTTTTCACTGTATAAAATGCTTGTCAGTATAGGACGCCTATGCATCCATCTATGACTCGTTCATAATCAAAGGATGCACACACACACATGGGGATTAGCCATTGTTGGTTTTTCTACCAGAACCTAGGGAAACTGGACCATTACCCCAGCAATCAACAAAATACAGTGGACCCTTGTATAACAAACGCTTTGTATAACATAAAATTTGTACAACATAAAATAATTCCGGAGATAGGGGAAATTTGCTTAACAGAATCGCCTATGGGGCAAATCTGTACAACATAAAAATGGGATCACTCAGTTTTCAATGCATTCCTATGGGAAATTTGTATAAAGGAAAATTTGCTTAACATAATTTCATTTGGAACGAATTAATTCCTTTATGCATGGTACCACTGTATACTTTCCAGTGTTGCTCATGGCAAACTGTCCTCATAGGCAGTGCTAGATTGTCTGTTTCCTCGCTGATTCTCAAAGCATATCCCATGAAAAGAGCTACACGAATATGAATATGCAATATATATTGTGGACACTGAAAAAGTATCCCATTTATTCTACGAGGAGTGTTCATATTACTTTAGCCTCTGAGAGAAAGGTGCTCTGTGAGTGTAATTCTCTGGGTTCTATGCAGGAGTTTTAGTACCTGCTTTCCTAAACATGGTTTGAGGAGAGTTTGCCTAGCTCCACCTGCCTTTGTCATAACTTTCTTCGCGTAATGGCGAAGGAGTCTGAGGAGGAGTCTTGTTTATGTGAAGGTTGATTCTCGCCTGTGTGTCTAAACCCAAGCAAAAAAACCTATCCTCTTCAAGCTCCTTGGTCATTGTGTGGGGAAAAGTGACAACAATGAGGGCAGAGTTAGGAGCACCATGATGGGCATGCTCAGAAAGCCAGATATTCTGACATCTGAGTAAGACTTAACAGCCCGAGTAATATAAACTGAGTTTCAGATGAGAAAATTAGGTTGGCCTGGCACGCTGGCACACTGCTTGGCACACTGACAGAAATACAGGCCTAAGGAGTTTTGATTGGTAGAGATACATTATTATTATTATTATTATTATTATTATTATTATTATTATTATTAT
>JAHTLZ010003305.1:6931936-6951568 GCA_023846285.1 Phrynocephalus versicolor
AAATAAATAAATAAATAAATAAATAAATAAATAAATAAATAAATAAATAAATAAATAAATAACCTAAAGAAATTGTATCCAATTCAATTTCTCAGTTTTTGGAAACCTGGTAGGTATGACTAGGAGAGCACAGCTAGGATTCAAGAAATAGTTTCTCCATGATCTGAGGAAGTGGTAAGGCAGAGCAAGCAGATTTGCAAACTATTAGTCTCCAATGGGAGAAAAGGCAGGGTATGCTTTTTTACCAGTTCTAGTCCCATCAGGTTGTCTGCTGCCCTCCTGTGAAGTCCAGGATATTACCTTATAGGCAACCTTCCCCAGATACCTAGTCAACATCTGCATGTGGAATGTGAGAGAGGTGTTGCACTCTTTGCCTCAAAAAGCAAAATTTCTTGACCCTGGGAGCCAAATATGTTGCTGGCTTCAGGCTTAGAAATGGGTTTCAGGCACTTGGAAATACTGGCCTCAAAGGAGGAGTTACATATTAGAAGCCCTGACATTTTCAAATTAAAAATTAAGCACTATTAGTTGCTTTCTCTAGTTTCCCACTAGTGAGACTAAATCATATTACTTTTCATGTACTTTATGAAATTCTGCCCATCCATTAATAAAATCATATCCAGGGCAGCTTACAAGAATCAAAATAAATCATCATGACTCTGGGCTGCATGATTGTCTGCTTTTGGCTTAAACTTATTCCATTTTTAACGTCCTCCGGTGGTTTCTAGGCTTCTGTGGACTTCTAACAGCTTATACATCTCTCCCTTGTCCTCTGCTCCCCCACCGCCATGCTTTATTTAAACAGATATTTCGCTCCCCTTATCAGTGAATGGCAAATATTGTTGTACATGTGCTCTACAACCGAGGCCTTAAATCTGATGATGAGACAGATGCACTTTTTGAATTGGGGGAGGGCTGAAGAAGGAGATGCGAAGAAATCTATAAAGTGTTTGGCTGGCATTTGGAGAGAGAGATTGGATGCTTTTTTGTTAACCTTTAGAGCAGCGTCTCGCATAAATGTGACAACGCTGCCAGATTAACTGGGACAGGATTCAGTAATCAGAGTGCTCCAATCTAGATTTATCATTCCAGCAAATGAATTCTCTTCTAAGAGGTGGCTATCCATTCTTCAAAGAGAATGCTGTTTATCCAATTCAGAATGCCAGGCAGTCTTAGCGGTCCGGAGCAGCACCATTTAGTTACATTGTCAATCCAAATCCCTTCAAGGCATTACAATCCAAACTAGAGATGGGCACAACCAGAAAAAATGATGTTTCAATATTTCGTTTGTCAGAATGGGTCCATTTCGTTCCGTTTCCGTTTGTCGTGAAATTTTTCGGAAATTTTTCGGTTTAACGTTTCGTGTGTCGTTTGTCGTTTCTACCACGATTTAGCACGATTTACCTTCACAGAGCATGGGGGCGTCCCGCAATGACCCAGAGCAGGCGGAAAACACTTTAAACTGGGTGATAAATAATATATTTAATAAATATATCATAGCATAAGACTGCATCCTATGCAATAAAGCAAACAAAGTGGGCAGAATGCAATATATTTCTTTTTTTCTCTTGGTCAACGCTGACTAAACCGGCCACCCTACTTGGTCTGGCTGCCTGTTATACTTTTTTTGTTTTGTTTTGAAGCCTTTATCCATCCCATTTCCCCTCCACCTCTCAGAGGCAGCAGGAGACACAGTATCCCGTTCCTCCCCAAATCTGGATGAGGGTCTACTCCTCTCAATGTCCCCTCCCCATGACACTTCTTGTAAAGCCAAGCAAATGCCACCCTGGTCAACTAGCGGTCAGAGATTCAGATGCTCCCCCCCCTCATCCGGATCAGTGCCCCTCAAGCTCTTGGGGAATCATTGCCAGCTGGAGTATCCAAAGGAGCTGACTGGCAGAATCCCCAAGGATCAAATTCAGGACAGAGCAGAGGGAGTGCCCGGTGGGAACACCCTGGAAACGCCATACCAGCGCGGCCCAGCCGAGCCGCCTGCCCAGCCTTTGCCTGGGCAGGTTTGGCCTTTGCCTCAGATTATTGGCCCCAGCGTGACAACCGAGGAGCCCGGTTCGCTCATGGAGCAGACCTTCTCCCTCCTTGACCAGGTGGTGCAGTTCCATGCCCATCTCCAGGGCAGAGACCCTCCGCTGCCCTCCACCCCATCCGGCTTCCCTGCCGTGTCACCGGAAGAGGCCTAACCCTAACCCTAACCCTGTAACTGGTTTCATTGGGGGCCGACTTGCTAGAAGGGCCACCTGGGAAGAAAAGGACCCCCCCCCCGGGACTGCCAGCAAAAGGGACCACTGGTTTTTCAAGAACTGATTGGCAAAGGCAGCCATTCAGAGAGCAGGAAGGATGGGTGGTGGGGTTGGACCTGCTGCCTTGAACGATTGGGGTGCAGGCAGCTGAGCCCGATTCGTGACAGTCCACGCAGCAAAGCCACGAAGCCAGAGCGCCAGGGAATTTTTCTTGGTTGGGGAGGGATTGTTTCAGCAGCCTCCTTTGGAGGCCACAAGGCCACAGTTCTGCCTACCCAGTGGAGACACAGTCCACGCAGGAAAGCCACGAAGCTGGAGCTTTGGAGGCCACAAAGCCAGAGTTTTGGAGGCCAGAAAGCCAGAGTTTTGACTGCCCAGTGGAGACACAGTCTACGCACGCACGCAGCAAAGCCACGAAGCCAGAACGGCAGGGAAGTTCGGGGAGGGATTCTTTCAGGCGCCTACTTTGGAGGCCACCAAGCCAGAGTTTTGCCTGCCCAGTGGAGACACAGTCCACCCAGGAAAGCCACGAAGCCAGAGCTGTATTTGTGTTAAGTAACAAACTATTCTAATAAACTTATCCTTTTGACCCACAAGCTTACTCTCACACTGTGTTCTTTTGTACAAGCTTTCAATGTTGCCCTGCTGGCCCTTGGTATAATTTTCTAAATTCGGAATTCAACTTGATCCACTGAAATGGAGAAAAACCTAGAAAACAAATGGTAGTATTTGAAATGAAACTAAATCCAGACTGGAAGTCCAGAAGAACTGCTCTTCCCTTCTTCAGCACTCAGTCAGCAAAACTGCAGTGCATGCAGGCACAGTCAGGGAATAAAATAAAACTAGTTTTCTAAATTCAAGTTCTGAATTCAACTTAATCCACTGAAATGGAATGTGCCTGCCTGTGTGTTCAAGTGCACACACAACACAACAAGTGTATGTATGTAAACAAACTAACAATGAGATGGAGTAATGAATAAATAATATTGTAATGCTGATATCAGCAGCAGCAGCAGCAGCTGGAAAGGTGGCTTCAGCCACACCCCAAAAATAAGCCTGAAGTGAAAAAAGAGTAGTGGTATTATGCCTCCCAAAAAGATATTGGGGTGTAAATAAATACAATATAGTTTAGTAGTTGTAGTCAGGGAATAAAATAAAAATAATTTTCTAAATTCTTCTGATCCACTCAAATGGAATGTGTCTGTGTGTTCAAGTGCACACACAACACAACAAGTTTAAAAACAAACAATGAAGTAAGTAATTAGTAAACTAAACAATATTGTAAAATATTCTCCACTTAGGATAGAGGTTCTGTTCTTGGCTTGCACCCCAAATGTGTGTGTGTGCACGCAAATTGAAGTTGGGAAAATAGAAAATAAATGGTAGTATATAATATATTTTAAAATAAATCCACACCTCCCACTCCCAGTCGACCCTCCCCCTTTATCCAATATCAAAAAAACCCTCTCCCCACAAACAGCCAGAGAAGAGAACAAAGAATAAACTCTAACTGCTTCCCTTCACCAGACAAAGCTGCAGGGAATCAAAGAAATTATTTTCTAATAAAATCAATTGCCTCCATGCCTGCCTAAAGTCTAAAGCCTCCAGGCCTCCCTCCTCGAATAATCTCTGTCTCGATCGCACAAGCACCACCAGCACAGCCCTCCTCCCTCAACCACATCCAAGACTCGACTGCAATTGCTGGAAGGTGCCTCAGCTTTTTATGCCCTCTGAGACATCCAGAAGTGTCAGTCAAAACATGGCCATGCCATTGGTGGAATTGTTCAAAAAATTTGCATGGTCCCATCCCATGCCCAGCCCAAATGGGCAGGTCTAAAATAATAAAAAATAAAATAAAATAAAATAAAATCAATACAACGTTTTATTGCTATAAAAAAAACCCCACTGCTGCTACTATCAAAATTCAGGCATTTAAAATAAATAAATTTCACATGTTTCTGTTGTGCTTTGGTGTGTTTTTTGACCACGATTTCAAAAGAAAAATTGTGGTCACCATTTTGGATCCCCCCCACACCGCATGGCATTGGCGAGACAACGATGACCCCCCCAGCCTGGTGTAAGCAGCCCAGGACAGGAGAGGAGGGGGGGAAGGCCGAGGACCCCCCAGAAACCACCCCTCTGGTAGGTGGCAAAGCCTTAGGCAGGCATATTTTCGCCTGCTTTTTCGGCCGGGAGTCGGGTTTTTTGTTTTAAACTTTTAAAAACTTTGTCTGTGCTTTCATTGCGCGATTGCCGCGATGCCACAAATGGAAATGAAAAACCCAACCAAATTTTTCTTTTTTCAGTTCAGGTTCGAGTTGTAACGGCTTAATTACCGTTACCGTTACCGTTACTTCCGGAAACGAAAAACCGAAAACGGAAACAAAGATTTCGCCGCTCTGTGCCCATGTCTAATCCAAGCTGTAATTTCTTACTCTCATGACATGTTGTTCCTTTGCAAATATCCAATTAAAGCCAGCAGATTTCCCAAAACATTTTTTTATTATTGTTCAATGGTTGCTGGCATCATTCTCCCCTCCCCATTTCACCTTCTGCCCAAAGAATGCTACAGTGGGTATTACCAATATTGTGGTAATGTTAATTATATGCAAACAGCATTTGCAAAGATCATAGCGAGGAGGTTGTGCTAATTACATTTTGGCTTGAAAGCATTCCCTTGGATTACCAACGTATCTCTAAAAGTAGAAGATGTAAGGAGAAAATGGAGCATCGACATATGCCATTTTTTCTGATTTAGAATGAAACACCCAAAGGTTCTTTGAACATTTTTCAGTCTAGTTCTCAAACTAAGCCCCAATTTTAAAAGTCCATATATTTAGTGGCTAGATATAAAATCTGGCTGAATAGCTCAGTGCTTTAGGTGTCTGCCTATGAAGCCAGAGTTTGGCTGTTCAACCCCCACCCCCACCCCCACACATATGGTGTCTCCTAGGGGAACAACCAGCCTGTGGCACCCAGGGCATTTCATACTGCCCCAGGATGCCCCCAGAAGAAGGGAATGCTGAATTATGTATGTGCATTCTCTACCTATAAAACCTTGAAAAGTGTTGCAATGAGTCAGAATCAGCTTGATGGCATGCAGTTATTATAGTTAGTCAGTTTGGACCACATTTATTTATCTATTATTTATTTATCTTAGAGTATTTTTACCCGGCCTTTCTCCTTGGAAAAGGACCCAAGGTGGCTTATAGTAATGAGGGATAATATACAGTCCAGTACAATTAAGACATGTGTTCAAGTATTGTGAACAGGGAATTGAGTGACACCTTACAGCATTAAAAGACAACATTACATTCAAGCTACAAGAGAACGCAAGCAGTTAAAAGGAGAGTAAAGTTCCATGGGAAGTTACAAGAGAACATGAGCAATTAAAAGGAGAGTAAAGATCCATGTAAATTTATGAGTGATGGAAACTAACACTGAAAACATAGTGTCAATACAATCACTCAAGATTATAAGTAGTTATAAACACAAAGTCTATGTTATCCTATAGATCAGGGGTCTGCAAAGTTTTCAAACAGCGGGCTGGTCCACCATCCCCCAGATGCCACTGAGGGCCAGACCATAGTCCAAACAAACAAACAAACAGGCTGACATAGGAAAGGGGGGAGGGAGAGGCAAGTGGGTGGAGCCCCCCATCATCGGCCCATGATCAGTGTAGTTCCAGGACCCCAGCAATGCCTCCTGCTCCTGACCGCCACCTAAAGTGCCACCGCTGGCACTCTGCTGTGCCTCTTCCTCCTCCTCCTGCTGTGGCAGTGGCTGTAACGGCTCTCCTTCCTTCCTTCCTTCCTTCCTTGCGTCGGGAAGGAAGAAGCAGCCCAGGCAAACACAGGCCCCTAATCACCTTCTGGGCCATTCAGGATGAAGATCAGCAGCCGCAGCAGGGCAGCAAGGCTGGCGCCACTGCATGTGGATCCAGCCATGCACCCTGGCCATCATGTCCTCGCTGTGCCCCGGAGGAAAAGCTACCTCTTCTCTTGACCTGGCCCGGCCCGGCCTGACTTGGTGTGCTGCAAGTGAGGGAGAGAGGGAGCAAGGGCTGTGAAGGAGGGAGGAGAGTCAAGAAGGCCTGCCCAAAGCCACCTGCAGCTTGCTCACTGGCCGAGCCCAGCCAGGATGTGGTGCTCTTTTGGCTCACCAGCCCACCCATCACCAACTGGGGATAAATGTCACCCCGTCAGCTTCCAAGGAACCAGGCCCAGGACACCGTTGGCCTTTCCTTCCCTTTCCTTCCCTTCTTTCTCCGCCACCTCCTTCTCAGTAGTCTCTAACCCAGGTTTGGCGGTGGTGGCCTCAGCCGCCAGCCATGGCTGGGCTCCCTCCTTCCCCCCGTTGTGTCACAGAGCAAGGCAGCAGATCAGAGGGGGCTGAGGGGGCAGGAAGTAGCTCCGTTTTCCCCTCAGTTGCCCGCCGTTCATTCTTCCGTCGGTCCACAGCCGTGGCTGCTCTGGCTCGGAAGGCAGGCTGGCGCTGCCTCTGCCTGCCCCCTTCCTTCCTCACAACCACAATAACACAGGCAGTCAGGCAGGCGGGGTGGAGGAGGAGCAGGGGTGGGGCCTTGGGGCCATGGAGGGAGTGGGAGACCTTGCCGCAGCCCTCCCATTTTAAATTGCCCCGCTTGGCTGCAGCCGGTGCACCGACCATCTGGGCGGTGGGTGGGGAGAGCAGGGGACCTTGCCATGGCCCTCCCACTTTGAACTGCCCCACTAGCCAGTGTGCCGATCATCTGGGCAGTGGGTGGAGGGAGTGGTGGAAGTGACGTAGCCCACTGTTTCAAACTGCCTCAACAATAGAAGCAGCTGTGGAGGCTTGCTTGCTCGCAAAGCAGGGGGTAGGTGTGTGTGCGGGGGTCTGCAATTGGTCCTGAGGGCCAGTTTCAGGGCCCTGGGCAGCCACATCCAGCCCGCAGGCCATAAATTGAGGACCCCTGCTATAGATTCATATAAAAGACACATGACAGGTAGTCCATCATTCTGGGAAAGCTTGCCTTTGTCTTTGTCTTTGTCTTTTTCCAGAAAGACAACAGAGATGAGGCAGTCCTGGCCTCTAGTGGGAGGGAGTTCCAGAGTCTGGTTGCAGCATTTGAGAAGGACTTTTCATGGGTTCCCAAGAGACATACCTGTGAGGGTGGCGGGCCTCTCCTGGTAACCTCAACACCCAAGTTGGTTCATACTATGAGATTCGATCTTTGAGGTAGAATAGAATAAAATAGAATAGAGTTCTATTGTCATTATGCAAATGCAAATATGCACAATGAAGTGCTGTTCCACTTCATACTCAAAACAACAAGGCGCCATAAAAAACTCATAGAACACCATACAAGATATTAAAAACTCTTAAAACCACTTACAAAATTTAAAACACTACTTGAAAACTGCTTAAGATGATGCTAAAACCATCACATTTAACTTAGATACTCCTCTAGGATAAAAACTGTTCTTTAGTCTATTTGTCCTATATCTCCAGCCAGACAGCAACAGTTCAAAAAAATGGTGGCCAAGATGTGAAGGATCTCTCATAATTCTAGATGTCTTATGCTGCGGTCACACCAGCGTTCTCTGCATCTATAAATTTGATGCGTATTTTGGGGGGAGCGGTCACATGATTTTTAATGTGCAGTTAGTGCCCTCTCTTCTGTGTCATATTTTCCTAATCTGATTCCATCTCTACCTGTCTACTTCACATTTTGCCCTTCTTTCCCACTCTATTTCCCAAGCCTCCATTGCCGAAAAAGGGGAACAACAGTTTTTTACTGTGTATTTTCGGTGTCCTGTCGTGGTTACAAAAGCAAATAAGTAAGCATTTTTTGAACAAAGTTTCTAAATCCAGCCCCTGGCGGTGGTTATTGAAACTTCACTGAATCTGCTGTTCAAGGGGCGTAGTCATCCGGGGCTCGAAATTACTTCCCTTCATGGTTAGGACACAATCTTTTTCCATGCAGTTCACCAAAGGGAAACTACAGAAAAAATGCGGGTATGACCGCGGCCTCTCTTAAGCATCTGGAGTTGTATAATTCTTCCAAAGGAGGAAGAGGACAGCCCACTATCCTCTGGGCGGTGCTTATAATCCTCTGGAGCACCCTTCTATCTGCCACTGTACAACTGGCGAACCAGGCACAGAGCCAGTAAGTGATAGTGTTTTTTATAAACCCCGTGTGTGTGTGTGTGTGTGTGTGTGTGTGTGTGTGTGTGTGTGTGTGTGTGTGTGTGTGTGTGTTGTGTCATTACAGTTGTGACCGACTCTTTGTGACCCCCATGTCCATGGAGTTTTCTTGGCAGGAATACTGGAGTGACTTGCCAGTTCCTACTCCAGGCACCTACAACGCCTGGTATTCCCTGGTGGTCGCCCATCCAAGTACTAACCAGGGCTGACCCTGCTTAGCTTCCGAAATCAAGCGAGATCGGATGTGCTTAGGGCATGAGGATTATAAGTGATACTCTCTGTGTTAAACATAGCCCCTGAAGATGGCTTCCTAAGCTCAAACGTGTTGGGCTTTTGTTACAATAAAAGATCTTTTTGCTCAGTGTCCTGAGACTTTGTCTCTTTTGACTTGTGGTTCCTTTGGGTGCTCCAGTTCTTTTGGCTCTCTGCCATCAAATTTAACACCTGTAGGAGCCAGGGAAGCTGTTTTATAGTGTAACACATCATTTTGTTTTGGAAATCCTTTTAAAAATTTGTTAATAACAAAACGAAATGAAACAAAAAAGATGAAACAAAACGAAATGTTATATTTTAGTTTTGTGCCCATCTCTAGCGACAACTGTTATTTGGCAGGAGCTTTTACAGATGATAGCCAATTTCTTCAGATGCATGGCATGCAATATTCGAGGCATTCTACTGGGTCAGAGTAAAATGGGATACAGAACATGGCAATTCTATTATTATAAATGCTTGCCATCAATTTTTCAAGAACTGGTTAGCATAAATGTTGCAGCCATAGAAGGTCAGTTACTCCAGTCAATTGTTCTCTGAGGTGTTGACGTTTTGTGCTTTTCAGGGAACGTCTGCTTCAGATAAAGCCAGACGTGCCCTCTTTTGTCTCACACCCCTGTTGGGAAAATCAAATCTGCACCAGGGGTGCCATGAATGTATAAATAATGGGATAACAAGGCCCTCCCGTTGTTTGTTGGCTTGGACATTTGCAGGGATCTTGTGCAGTGTTGCATATCACTAAGCCTAGCTGACTTGAGTCGATCTGGTTTCTTCAGAAATCTGAGGCCTAACAGGGCTTGTTGTGTAAGCTTTCAACCGAGACTAGGCAGAAGAAATGGGTGACTTTGTAGTGTATCTGTTTACTAGTTTTGATGCAGCCTCCAGTGTTTCCCCATATAGTCTATATTTATTGTACAGAACTGTTTTGGTTAGGGTGACTAATAACCTAACATCAGGCCACAATGACCTTTAAAAACCCTGAGTCATTATTGCTGGGCCATTTAGCCCGATGTCAACAGATGGGTTTGCATTGGGAGCTGCCTGGTATAAATCAGTGTGTAAAGACATCCTGAAAACAGTTGTGACTCGTGAGCTTTGCACTTCTGGGGGGATTCCACAGAAAGCAATTATAGGTGGAGGAAAAGGTCAGTGTTTTTCTGGGTTCATCGTGGAGATTGCTTCTTTTTTAAAATGCCATTGTGAGGGTTCTGTCTTTGCCCAGGATTCCCACCCTTCAAATTTTAAAGACGGCATCTCTTGGAATGAACAAACAGAACTTTTATTTTGTTCACCAACAATAAACGAAGTTTTTCTTCTAACTACAGTTTCAACATCTTTAACATCAGATATGAATGGGTTATTTTTCCCTCCATAGGTCGGGGTTTCTAGAATGTGATCAAGTTCCCCACCATCACCCGAGGACAACTGGCTCCACCATTGATCTCCTCCTTCCTCTCTGAGAGCCTCAGCCCCTCCACTTGTATCCCAATCTCCTTCATGGAGGGTTTGGGTTTTCCCACTTGTACCCCAACTTCCGAAGTGGACCTGGGACCAGGGCGTCTCCGCTGGGGTGTAAGTAAAGGATAGTCGGGTCTCTGGGTCAAGTCCTCTCGGGGGTCCAGTTTCCCAGTCTCAGCTTCCATCCGGATCTTTGCCAGCCATTCTTCCAGATCAATCTCTTTACGGATCTCTTTGTGTTTTCTGTTGTATTCCCTGTACTTCTTTTCTCCCCAATAGGAGCACCCTTGTTTGTGGGCCCGGTGTCTATAACACTCTGCCTCCTTATGGGGCATCATCATTTGCTCCCAATTCCCTGTCCAGGGATCCTCCATCCACACCCACTCCCATCCTTCTGAAAGCACCCATTTTTCGCCCTTCTTACAAGTCCCAAACCCCACCTCCACGGGAGCGGATTGGTCAGACTTTCCCGCCATGTCCTTCTCTTCACTTCCTGTTGAACCTGGATTCTCTTCCTTCTCCCTTTCCTTCTGTTGCTCAATTATTTTGAGGGCGTTATAATATCCCTTCCACAACATAACCCTCTCCACAGGTGACAATGTTGGTTGTTTCTCAGGCTCCCCTTTCCGCCCTTGCTTCTCCAGCCACTCGTCTGGGCATGCAGGGGTCCCTCTCTTCCCTTCTGAGAAGTTTCCCTCACAGCCATCCATTCGGTTCTCCCAATATTTGCGGACCTCATTTATCTTTGCTCATTTGAGTCATGTTGTGATTTAAATGTCCCATGTTAAATGCATATTTTTCCCTGTCCCCATTTCAGAGGAACCCAGTGGGCTCACAAATGGTTTAAAAACAAAAAGGTAATTTATTATAACAAAAATATGTAATAATATTTAGAAAACAATTAATTTAAAACCATAATAATAAATGTATAAAATTTCACAGCAATACTCCTTTTTTGGTTGAATTTATTTTTTATAAGAACTTGTTGACTGAAACATGTCAGGAACTGGTTTAAATGCAACAAACCATCATTGTTTGGATCTGCTGCATACAGTTTCTGAATAATAGGCATAATTTTGTCGAGCCTGCAGTAGAACAGCAATGAGAAGGACACTTGAGGATGCAAAACATTTGATACACACATAATGCAAGATGCCAAGCTGGCGTGTGTTTAAAAAGAGCTGGAGAGGAGTGCCTTGTAGAACTGTCCTCCCAAAAAATGGAATAAGAAGGGCAAAACCATCATTCACTGTAGAGTGCACAGTTGAAACTGCATCTATTTTCAAGAGGCTGATAAACAGGGTTTTCCTGGGTCAAAACCTGGGACATCAAAATTCCTCATAACAAACACTCATCTTCCAGAATACGTCAACTAAAGCTGCATGTGAGAATACTGGGATGTGAGAGCTAGATTTTCTGTATATTTATTTATTTTATATATTTATACAGCTTATATGCCACCCACTACCCAAAGGTCTCTGGGTTGCTTCCATTTCAATAATTAAAATAAACAGTTAAAAGATATTTTCTTGGGCTCCATGATCACTGCAGATGGCAACTACAGCAATAAAATTAAAAGACGCCTGCTTCTTGGGAGGAAAGCAATGGCAAACCTTGGTAGCATCCTAAAGAGCAGAGACATCACTTTGCCAACTAAGGTCAGGATAGTCAAAGCTATGGTTTTTCCAGTAGTGATGTATGGAAGTGAGAACTGGACTATAAAGAAGGCTGATCACCGCAGAATCAATGCTTTTGAGCTGTGGTGCTGGAGGAGATTCTTGAGAGTCCCCTGGACTGCAAGGAGATCAAACCTACCCATCCTGAAAGAAATCAACCCCGAATGTTCACTGGAAGGACAGATTTTAAAGCTGAAGCTCCAGTACTTTGGCCACATCATTAGAGAGAGGAGTCCTTGGAAAAGTCCCTGATGCTGGGAAAGATTATAGGCAAAAGGAAAAGAGGACAGCAGAGAATGAGATGGTTGGACGGTGTCATTGATGCAACCAACATGGATTTGACCAAACTCCGGGAAGCAGTGGAAGATAGGAAGGCCTGGCGAGCTCTGGTCCATGGGGTCATGAAGAGTCAGACATGACTGAACAACTGAACAACAACATCAACAACAACAACATCAACAACAACAACAACAACAACAGTTAAAAGCAATTTAAGAAACATTAAAATACAATACACTAAAATTGTGACCAGGACCCACAATCTATATTACATCAGTTAAAAAACATCTAGAACAGGAAGCCATTTACTTGGTGCCAAAACTTCACCAGCGTCAGCGTCAGGCAGATCTCACTCGGGAGGTCATTCCATAGCCTGGGGGCAGCTGCCAAAAAGGTTTTATATCTACAAGCCATCCCTCTCACCTCCTTGAGGGGTGGCTCTTTCAAAAAGGCCCCCTGACTAGATTTTGTGGGCTTGTTGCTATATGATGCAGTACTGTATAGAAATCCAATAAATAATAATAATCATAATTTCTGGGTAGGTTCATATGGAAGGAGGCAGTCCTTTAGTTGTCTAGCGGCCTAGATGTTTAGGGCTTTATATATGAAAACAACCACTTTGATTTGGGCTTAGGCAGCAACTGGTAACCAATGTAGCTTGTCTAAAATCAGCTTGAGGTGATTCCTCGTGGCCCCACCACTCGCCAGCCATGCCGCGTGAACCTGGACCAGTTGCAATTACCAGACCATTTTCAAAGGTTGCCCAATGTACAGAGCATTGCAGTAATCAACACGGGATTTTACCAGTGCACGTGCACTTGTCATGAGACTCTGCTTGTCCAGGTAGGGCTGCAGCTGGTACAATTTCCGCAGCTGAAGAATGGCACCCCTGGCACCAAGTCCACCTGGGCTTCCAGAGTTAGAGCAGGGTCCAGGAGCACCTCCAGGCTCTGGACCCTGTCTATTTGGGGGAATGCAACCCCATTCAGGACAGGGAGATGGCCCTCTAACCTGTCCAGCAAAGCACCCACTAACTGCACTTCTGTCTTGTCTGGATTGAGTTTCAATTTATTAACCCTTTTGACACATACCACTCAGACCAGGAGCAAGAGTCTTCTAGTAGCAGCAAAGTGTGTGCATGCTTGCTCATAAAATGCAGGATTAAAGTGTGCATTTGCATGCAAACATTTCATATACCATACTCAAATATTTTAGTTTCAAATACTCAAAGTTTGGTGAATTTCATCATTAGTCTCTGAACAATGACAAAAGAACTTGTGACTATAAATGGTGAACACAGACAAAGGAATCAAATTGATCAATTGATGTACAATATAGCTCTCTTTCCACCTTTGTACACTGGGCTGGAACATTTGGCCTACAATTTCTTACCATTGGCCATGTTGGGTAGACACTTGGAAGGCCAAAGTATCCTGCACCTTGGAACTGCCTCCCTCCTACCTACTATCCCAATGATGATAATGCTATTTGTGACATTTGGAAGGAAATTGTCATTAGCTAAGGAATCTCCACTGGCATTATTTGTTGTACATTAACAAAGGTTTTGTGACTTGAGACAATTCATATATAAAAGTTACACCTTTTGCATCACTGCTGAAACCTGAATTCGCTAGACATTCATTACAAGTTCTTCTTCTTTGAAGTGAGTATTTGGATATCTATAGGAATGGGTTGATATCTATCCAAAATGTGAATCACTGTCTCTGAAAGATTCCAAGAACACCAATTCATTCTTTTATAGGCAGGGGACCCCACACCCCTTTTGACAGTGAAGCAGGGAAATGTGATAAGCCAGAGGCACTCCAAAATAGCCTTCAAGGTTGCGTGCAATCTTAGAGCCTGACTGCAGTCTTAGAGGCTAGTGCTGGCAGATAAATGCATTGTGCTTTATTACCTCCTGAACATGAACTGCTTGGTACAGATGATAATTAGTTCCATGAAGAGAGTGGAAGTCATTTTTTGCAATTAATATTTATTTTGGACTGCAACTTGCTGGATTCTTCAGTCACAGAATTCTGGGAATATAGTTTTTAAAAGTAACTTTTCCAGCACTGGCTCCAGCATTACGATTGTTGCCTATATCTTGTCGAAGGAGGCACAGCCGAGTTTAGCTGGGCTGCAGATGATCACTCCAGTAACATTGGTTGGCTACTAAGAGGGAGTGTAAGAAACCATTAAAGGTTCTTCCCTATAAATCTGGCCTACCCACATAAATACCGGGAAAGTAACAATGGTGTGGTGTTGGCTGCTGCATCACCAGGTGTATTCCTGGGTGCAGGATTGAAACACTGGATTTCTTTGATTGATCCTATGAATTCCCCCATTTCTGAGGCTGAGCATATTGAGCCTGAGAAGTAGTAATCCTGCCAGAGGGAAGTGTGCAAGTAACAAAATGGCATAGTCGTAAAACCTTTTCAAGGCTGACTGTGCACAGCTAAAATATAAATGACCAGAGACTTGAGGAAATGATGAAAGAGCCTGACATTATGTGGCCTGACTAAACAGGGACTAATGCAACTACACGGAAGATTATAAAATATGTATATGGAATGTTGCAAACCAGTCATCTGGAAGAGGATTAAGTAAAGAAGTAGGTTAACACTAAGTGAAGATGCCGTTGGCTAGCTGGCGTGCTGTTCGGCATGCTCGTTGCGATATAATGCAGACAGTCCCTTGGTGAATGCATGAGAAAATTGTTAACAAAAGTGAGAGAGCTTCCTTTTTCAGTTCAGACTTGATTAATGTACAGTGGCCATCACTGAGGAGGAATGCCTGGACAAGGGCAATAATGATTGTATCAAACTGATGTTTCTATTGTTTATCATTGTGTTGTTTATCATTAGGATCTTGGTTCATCCTGAGGAGTGGCAGGAATGAGAATATGGGCCTGGAACACCATGAAGTGGTGTGCAATTGGAAAACTATCTGTCAGTTCCACTTTGATTTGGCTTGCTGGGTGGAGCCGAGGTCAGACTTGATGGGCTTCTAAGCCCCGGTCAACTCCATTATTCTATGATTATGTGATTCTAAGTGCTAGAGTCAAAATTCTCCATCCTTTAAATTATGGGTTTCCTAAATCTCAAACAGCAGAAATCAAGAAAATACTTGGTTAAAGAGAAGCGAGAACTAAAGATGGAATCCTAAAGGCACGTCCATGGGAGTAAATTTAATGGGATATGAGTACAGTAGATGTGTAGAGGACTGCATTCCCAGGTGTCAATTGTATGTACTTCTACCAGGGATCAAGTTCCAGGAAATCACTGGGGCCTATTATTATTATCATCTAAATATCACACAGCAGACAAGATAACTACACTGGATTTTGTATTACAAATCACTAGTCAAACGCTTCCTAAGCATTTAGGACTACGTGATGTATCAGTGAACTATGAGAGAAGATCCCAGTAAGGTGGCTTTCTGCAGGTGACTGATGGTGACTTTGTCAACTCCAATTTCTTCTAAATACTTGCTTAGCTCTTTAGGCACCACACCCAGCATGCCGATTAACACTGGGACCACCTGTACCGGTTTATGCCAGAGTCTGCGAAGTTCAATTTTCAGATCCTGATATCAGGTAATTTTTTCAAGTTGTTTCACAGTGACTCTACTATCACCTGGTATAGCAACATCAATGATCCACACTCTTTTCTTCTCCATAATCACAATACCTAGGATATTATGCTTCAAAACCCTGTTTGTCTGTATTTGTAAGTCCCAAAGTTTCAATCACTTTTTCAGGCTTATGATCCCACCAGTTCTTTGCTACGGGCAGATGATAGTTGTGACACAAATTCCAGTGGACCATTTGAGCAACTACATTATTCTTATTCTTATTCCTATTCCTATTCTTATTCTTATTCTTATTCTTATTCTTATTCTTATTCTTATTATTCCTTCCTTCCTTCCTTCCTTCAATTTATTTACCACACATCTGGCAGAAAGCCACTCTGGGCAGTATACAACATAAAATAAAGAGCAAAAATATTACAAATGAAAACATAATGAAAACAACAACATTCATAAAAATCAAAGGTAAATTAGATAAACTAATAGCGGACAAGATTAGATCACTAAATCAATAAGGCCATGTAATAGTTTTAAGTAAAGCTATATTCATGGCCAGAAATAGAAATAACTTGTCATTAGAGCTGAAAAAGGTGTTGCAGAAAGGTGTCAAGCTTTGTGAAATGGGATTTCAAAGGAATTCTAGCCTTACGTTCTGAAAACCCAATCACAGTGAACAAAGTAAACTCATTTGCAAACTCACAAAAGTGGATACAAGCTTGTGCTGTGAGGGTCACACTTTTATTAGTAAAAAATTCCACTCTTCCACTCCTGGAGAGTTTATCTGTAAAGATTGTTTCCAGTACCCTCGGATATCTTAAAATGGCTTCAGATATGGATGTTGGACACAACTGCAAGAAACAAACAGAACATTTTCAAAAGAGAAGCAAAAGGATGGGTTAAATAAATTTAACCAGAGTAGGCAATCTTCAGACTGCAGTCTGAATTCTTAAGCTGCCTGGTCATGTGGTTCCCATCAGTCACCATTTCCCCATGAGTAAGGGTTTCACTGGCTGCCTAGATGCCCTAAGCACATCCGATCTTGCCTGATCTCAATAGCTAAGCAGGGTCGGCCCTGGTTAGTACTTAGATGAGCGACCACCAGGGAATACTAAGTGCTGTAGATGCCTAGAGTAGGAACTGGCAAACCACTCCAGTATTCCTTCCAATAAAACTCCATTGACATGGGGTCACAAAGAGTCAGTCATGACTGTAACAATGCAACACGCACGCACACACAAGGGTTTCACTGGTTAGATTGCTCAGTGAGTTATGAATAGGTCTGTGCGTTTAATTTCTCCAGTGTGTGTTCCTGAAGAAGAGGCAACCGCTGTAGCCTAGAGCAAGCTGCACAGTCCCAGTTCACCTCCAAAAGAGGGGAACAGTAAACAGTGTGTCAATACAGTACAGTATATGTCAGAATTAACTTGATGGCACAGGACTAGGATAAATAATATAATATGTGGTTAACACTAAATGACAGGTTGGCAGCTGCTGGTGTACTGAACACTGACTATGCAGATGCAAAATTAGGGATGCATGAGGATTTAATCTGATCTGCATTTTGAAGTGAAACAACCTGATTTGCATTTGCTGGACTACTCTATGGAATGGAACACCATTCTCATTGTCTTTTCTACAAACATTGGGCACTTTGAGCATTTAGATTGCACCAGAATAGCTCCTGTGTACTTTTCCATAATTTGTCTTTTTCATCCCTGTGTTGTTGTTGACGTCTGTCACAAAATATGCATGTATTATATATAATAGGATGAAATACTTTACTATGCACTTTTACCTATAAAATACCATACATTGAGGGGAAAATGAAAGGAGATCCCAGGTTTCCTTACTAAGAATAGCTATTTCAAAAGGATGTGTTTTGATGAAAGCTGGCATTCAGAGTTTATCATTTCTAATATTCATAATCTGTAAATCCCTAGAGATTAAAATATATCCTCAAAGAACAGATGACTGTATATTGTAAACATATTCATTTTTTTTTGTTTCATCTGTCTCTTCAGCACAAGAATACAGTTCCTTATAATTCTTTATTTGTTTGTTTGTTTTATCTACAGGCCACTTTGTACTTATAAGGGCACCCAAGGTGGATCACAATATTAAAATAATAGAATTAAGAAAATAAAAATTTAACAATTAAAAAAACAAACTATACAGTAATTAAAATACGATTGAATAATTGAAAGCAGGTAGACATTAAAAACTCATTTCACTTAAAATGGCCTTTAGGGACTCAATCATGATTGTTGAAAGTAACACGATTTCATATATGCTGGTTATCCAGTAATTTCTCAGACTGAAATATTGCTTCTCTGCTGGTCCACTAAGTGACCAGTTTCTTGCCATGCAGTGTGCCTTACACCCCCAGAGTTTTGTGCTGTTGTGTAACATGCTGGGCTTAACTGAGCTAGTTGGTAGTGCTGATCAAATATGGGAGCAAGGGACTGATAAGAATAAATTTAAGCCAAAGAAATTGGGGTGTTGGTTGTTCTTCTTTGTGAGTTGCCAATGCACCTATATAAGTTGTCAATACATCATTGGTGGTTCATCAAAGCTGCCACGCCGAATTAGTTATATAGCAAAAAGGTTTATTAGAGACAGATAGAGGTACAGCACAGGACATAAACAGTACAGAAAGTGTTGTTAGCTCAAGGATCCGGGGCGCAGCACGGCCAGAGGCCCTGCTGCCTCCTGGATCGGACAATACAGAGAATGGGTTAGCTTAGGATCCGAGTGCAGCATGGCCAGAGGCCCTGCTGCTCTGGACCCCGAGTGATGGTTTCCGTGGTCTTTTTATACTCTTTCTGTAACCGCAGCTTACGTATTTCATGCGCATGTCTTACGTAATCATACCTGGTAAGTTATCATAATTCTCAGAAATGGCTTTTGCCTATTTTTTTAGTTCGAGATTGTTTTCCCAGAAAATGACGCTTTTGGCGCCGTGAGATGGTGCCCACTTATCTGTGTCATCTTCGCTTCTCCTATCTTGGTTAACCACAAGTATTTGCTATTTCTACAGGCTGGCACCTGGGTTTTTATCTATTTTGTGTTTTATGCCAGCATGACCTAATACCTTCAGTCAGGTTTAACTCTTTATAATAGTTTTCGGCTTTATTCTCATATTGAGTTAATTCTATTAATTCTTATTAATTCTTATTAATTAATTCTCATCAGGACAATTAGGGATGCCTGCTTAGGAGCTGTGCAAGGACATGCATCATCCCACCTCCCTCATTGGCCAGCACCAGGGAGAGAGAAAGATGATGCATCAGAGGCTACTTCCTGGTTGGAATTTCCCCCAGCATGAACTACAGCAAGGTAAGACAGTGGTTGACTTTGTTCCGGAGCGTAGGACTGGGTTCTGAGTGCCAGCTGTGCTGGCATGTTTCGTTTTGGAACAAGTCCCCTTCCAAAATTAAACACCCATCTCTATTGTCTCCTGTCCTTTCTACTGAGTCTCTTCTGTTTTAGATTGTTCCTCAGAACAAGTCTGCCTCTCTGTCTGTGTTTTCAGGTATTTTTGGTTTAATAATTGTCCCTGCTAAATCTTTCATTTCCTGTGAGTTTGGTCTGGATGCTGCACTTTGTGGTCCCAATATATACGAACCCCAGCGTGGATTTAGAACGAAACGAAACAAACTGAAAAAAAAAATGGTTCGGTTTGGTTCGTTTCGTTAATGGGGGTGGAGATGTCTCCTACCTGGTGCTGGTCCAGAGGTCCGGTCTTCCTGGCTTCAGGGATGGCACCAGAAAAGTAAAGGCCAACAGCTGCGCTACAGCTGTAGTGCGGCCACGTGGTCGGCAGTAAAAAAACAATAAAAATAAAAATAAAATGAACATTAAAAAGGAGCACCAACCTGGCTCAAGGGGCAGTGCGGTCAGTGCTTGGAAATATATAT
>JAHTLZ010003305.1:6952068-6979406 GCA_023846285.1 Phrynocephalus versicolor
TTTGTTTGTTTGTTTGTTTGTTTGTTTGTTTGTTTGTTTGTTTGTTTTGTCCGTGCTGCCTACATTTTAAAAATTGCTTTGAGGAATATTGCATTGCTTTTTTGGACAATGACACCACTGCACTACTGTGCATCTATAATGAATTTAAGGTGCCTAATCAATTTTGACTTATGGGAATTCCTTTCAGGGTTTTCTAGCTTATGCAGTACTCAGAAGCAGTTCACCTTTTCCTTCTTCTGGGGGTAATCGGGGACTCTGTAGCTTGCCAAAGGCTACACAGACCATTGCCTTTTCTTTTAGGTGAGCTATCACTGAGCTATCCAGTGAGGTCTAAATTTAGGTCTTTGTTCTGGCTTCATTATATATCAGCAGTGTTGAGATAACCATTAAAGTTCAGATCATTATTATGACCATCCCCAAATCCCCAAAGAAAAGTGCAGAGATACAGAGAGGTGTGGTCTAGCAAACCTTGAAAGTTTCATCTCCACCAGGATCAAGTCTCCTGCAAAGGAAACAGGTGTTAAATCCCCATTTAAGACCTTCCCAAATAACATTTTTTTATAAATAACAGGGCTTGTTTGGAACACCTTGGTGCTGTGGGTCTGAAACTCTTTTCTCTTGAAGCTGCGGTGAAGATTTCTACCAGGTTTTACCGGAAACAAACTGGAGGGCTGGAGTGGTGCTGTGGACTGAAAGATGAAGTGCACCACTAGAGATGGGCACGAATAAAAAAAAATGGCATTTCGTTTGTCGTTTGTCGTTTGAAGGGTCCGTTTTGGTTCGTTTCTGTTTTTCGTGAATTTTTGCAAAAAATTCATTTTTGTTTTTGTTTGTTTCGTTACCATTTCATTACCATTATTTTTGATTTTTTGTGATTTTTTTAGCATTTTAAGCAATTCACTCATATTGCAGTAACAGAAACGAAACGCACGACAAACT
The DNA here is from genome assembly GCA_023846285.1 of Phrynocephalus versicolor. Classification (NCBI taxonomy): domain Eukaryota; kingdom Metazoa; phylum Chordata; class Lepidosauria; order Squamata; family Agamidae; genus Phrynocephalus; species Phrynocephalus versicolor. The sequence continues at coordinate 6,953,008 of JAHTLZ010003305.1, forward strand.
TTCTGGTGTTTCTGTTCATTTCGTTTCATTTTAGAGACAAAACTTGTTTGTCGTTTTGTTGCGTAACGAAACGAAAAACAAAAACGGAAACGAAAAACAAAAACGGAAACGAAAAATTGTTTGTTTCGTGCCCATCTCTATGCACCACTCTAACTTGCACGGTTAAATTGCTGCTGTAGTCACCTTAGAGACATTGAAAGGCAGCAGGAATTTTTTCCAATAAGGTAACAAATAACCTGATGCATTTTCCCCTCTGCTGTCTTTCAGTGTTCAGTCCAGTTAGTACCCGGTCACTTTCTGGTAAGCCTTAGAATTTACCCACAGTCTCTTGGGTGACGATTTAATCATTACAAACTGGTCTCCTTGTTCTCCATTGTTCTGATCTAAGCATGACTAGTCTGGACCCCATTCAAATAACTGTACAAACCTATTTGTTTAGAACTTCAGTAAATGCCAAATGTCAGATTATGAACTCAAGTAGCAAAATGCCATACGAAAGTTCAGTGTATTTGCATAAATGATATTAGTCACATTTCCAGCTTCAGCTTTGTGGAGACATCCCTTTTAGTATGACCCGGATGGCTAAGTTACTGTGAGTTATTAAATTCACTGTATTTTATTGCAGTGGCTTCCTGGTATCTTGTCAGTGATTCAGTGATACATTTTGAAGTACAAGGACTCATTATGACAGCTCCCATTAGGGTTGCCAGGTTGTAGGGTATAAGGAAACGGCCCCTCATCCGTGGCGCCGCAGACGGGGACACAAATCTCAGAGCAAGCAGTGCCAGAAAGGGGGGGATTTGATTTGACTGTGTGTGGTAATGGGTATCACATGTTTTTCTCAATCCCAACTGGTAGTTGGGCTCTTTTATCTAACACTTAGATCCATGGACACACAAACATCTCTCTCTCTCTCTCTCTGAGCCTTTTCACACAACCCCTAAGATCCACTGGCCACTTAAATTCGGACCAGAGATCTTAGGGGTTTGTCTCTGTTCCTGCGTTCCCACCCCCTCCACACTCCTGGCTGCTGGCTGCGTGAGGGGAGGGAGAAAAAAAGGAAGAAAAAATGCTGCTCACCTCTGTTCTGCCGCCCGGGCACTGTATTCAGATCTCTTAAGGGGGGGGGGGCAAAAAAAGAACAAACAGAAGCAAGGAGATCCCGGCAGTCACTACGTTATATCCGCATCAGGAATTTTCACCTCCAGAGAGCAGGTACCTGAAAAGTGCGTGGGACGCGCTTAGGTGGGCGTGGTCACACTTAATTATCTGTAAACTCTGGAGCTGGTGGGGAAACAATTTTAAGCTCCAGAGCTGGGAGCCATTTGCAGCGGAGTTTAGGGGTCGTGTACAAATACACCCCCCTCTCTCCTTTCTCCACATATCCACACACCATATATTTATTGCAGCACATAATATTTGGGTGGAAGTAGTTCCAAGAATCCTTTTTATCTCTCTTACTCTTTCATGCATACATATTATGTTGCTACATTTCCAAAAGCCCCACCTACAATTTTACAAGAGGCCATCCTTTGTTGTCTCCCTGAAATTTCGGAAAGGCAAAGCTGCTGACCTGGCACTCCTAATCTTCATAGTCCCATGATACTTCCTTAAAATTGGCATCTAAATTATTCAGTACACACAGTTTGTTTTTACTGAATGCAAAGCTTAAAAGTCACGTAAATCTACTGCACAGTTCACCTCAGGAGACCTGAAAAGGTTAAGTGTCTTTAATTAGATAGGCCTCATTTCCATATGCCCTAAACCAGGTATGTCCAAACTTTGGCCCTCCTGATGTTTTGGACTGCAACTCCCAGAATGCTAAGCTTAGATTGCCAATGGCAAAGGACTGTGGGAGTTGTGGTCCAAAACATCTGGAGAACGGAAGTTTGGACATGCCTGCCCTAAACTATAACATATTAATTGAATTAGTTGTTGTCACTTTGTTTTCAAGCCTAAATGAAAACTCAGGTTGGGGATTAATTTCTTTAATAAGACTGGGAGTTAGTGTCATGAGTCATCAAGTTGTATATAACTTACAGTGATTGTAAGGTTTTCTTTTGAGGAATGTGAAATACTGAAGTGGATGTACAAGTGGCGGCGTGCCATGGGTTTTGGTAGCTAAGTGGGGATTTGAACCCAGACCTCCTGAATCCTGGTCTGTCACTTTACCCACTACGTTCACAGGGGCTGTTTAGAACTGGATATTTCAGGGATATTTCTTCCTATATGATCTATCCTGCCTGCTGTGGTAACTTTGACAGGCCATACTACCTACTCATCTACAGTGGTACCTTGTATAAAGGAATTTATTTGTTCCAAATGAAATTATGTTAAGCAATTTTCCTTTATACAAATTTTTCCATAGGAATGCATTGAAAACAGTGTAATCCCTAATTGCAACCATTTTTACGTTGTATGGATTCGCCCCATAGAAGACTCTGTTAAGCAGATTTCCACTATCTCTGGATTTTTTTATGTTGTACAGATTTTATGTTATGCAAACTGTTTGTTATACGAGGGTCCACTGCATTGACACCTGATACAATGCAATGCCATGCAAGAGTTCTTGATAGTAGTAGTTCTCTCCATGGAAATGCCTTTGTAAGGACACCTTGCTGCAACAGTATCGCTCAGGCATTCAGGGGTATACACAAACATTTTTAGCATACAAAAATATTTGAAATGCATTGGATTGGGTTGTCTGCATTTTGATGCATATTTAACTGAATTTTAAATAATGCCAAGTTCTCTATGTATTTATGAAGAGTATTTTATCCCATAGAAGGATATAAGGATGATATATACAAGGTAATAAATGCATCCAATATGCCACACTTCAGTACATACAATAAAAATGTAAAGCAAGGCTACCGTACAGAAAATGTAAGAGTAATGGAGCAAAATTAAGAACCCAGCATAATGCTTTACCATACCAGGGAAGATGTGTTTTAACTTATTGTCAGGATGATATCAAAAAAAAGTTTTATGCTTATATACCACCCCATACCACTTCAAGTAGTCTCTGGGCAGTTTACAGGTTTCTTAAAAAATTATAGTATGCAGGCTACACATTGCCCCACCCCCAGCAAGCTGGGCACTCATTTTACCAACCTCAGAAGGATAGAAGGCTGAGTGAACCTTGAGCCTGCTACCTGGGATTGAACCCCAGGTTGTGAGCACAGTTTTACCTGCAGTACAGGCATTTAACCTCTCTGCCACGAGGCATTTCTAGTAAGGAAGGCACTGTAGAGACTGGAGGGATGTCGCTTCAACAAAGCACATCTGCCTGGCCCCTATCCAGTGAGTAGTTGCACAAGAAGCTAAGTGTAAAAAGTGTAGTTTGTGTTTAAAGTAGCCCCCTGGATGTTAAGGATATAAAGGCAGTAGATTATTTCCTTGCAAAAAGAAACTTTTAGTGCAAATGGGGCAACATTAGGTACAGTTAAGTGAAATTAGCAAGGTTAGGTCATACTGCCGGGATCAATTTACAGCATCATGCGTCCACTGTTTATTTCTTGCTTTGCTTGAACAGTTGTGCAAATGAATCTCAAATGTGATGAGGAAGAATTAATATAGAGAAGCAAAAGGAAAATGTCTGTGGTGTGAGATGAAATGGAAAGCCTACATCAGACATGTCCAAACTTCATCCCTCTTGATGTTTTGGACCAAAACTTCCAGAACTCCAAACCTGTATTGCCAATGACAAGGGACTGTGGGAGTTGTGGTCCAAAACATCTGGAAGACCCAAGTCTGGAGATGCCTGGCCTACATAAAAGGCAGGGAGCTAATTGGGGGATGTATACAGTAACTGGAAAGAAAAGTATGGCCAATCTCTGTATGCGTAGCCTCTTTGGCTCAGAACCTCCCATCTGCATAGGGTTAACTAATGCAATTTCAATCTAATGAAGAAAATTGCAGACTTCCAACATATTAGGCCTTGTCCCGACCAACGCAGAAGCAGAAAGAAGAGATGCGTTCAGAGTAGATGCTTACTGAAGGTGCCTGTTTTTTGAAGTCATCTGAAGTTCTTATCTAAAAATAAAGGAACGTGAAATGTTTCACCATCTGCTGTGGTCAAATTCCACAGCCACAGTGATGGGTATATCATAGAGAAGGTCACATTATACCTCCCTATCATGCAGTTACTAAAGATGCCAACTCTCCCAGAAGGACAAGGGTGTTAATGCTTGTCCGGCACCATAAATAGGGCCGTAGACCCAGAGATTCAAAATGATACTTTCAAGACCTAGGTCCTCAAGGCTCCCATTTAAAAAAAATCCTCAGGTGCTGTCATACCTGTTACAATGAAATATGCAAACCTCAATACATTCTCATTCAATCCCACTAAAAGAAAAATGTAATAATTACGTATATGGTCTATTTTTTGTATCACCAGCTCTACAGGCTTTTAAAAAATTAATAAGAGGAAAAACAGCAACAAATATAGCTGTCAAGTCCATTCTCATTTATGGCAACCCTTTCCAGGGGTTTTACAGGTAGAAAATATTCAGTAGTGGTTTCCCACTCCTTTCTTCTGTATTCACTTGTGGTGTTTACACCTTCATAGTCAAATGTGTTTGTGCAGGAAGACGTAAAGGGTTAATGCTATGGCCCAATGAGGGAGTGTGGAGGTGGAGCCCACATGTTTACAAGGCTCAGCCTGAGCATGTTGAGCTAGAGATGAGAGTTTGAAAAGAGATGAAAGATGAGATGAGAGTGAGTAAAAGGACAGAACTTGAGTGTAATCTGCTTAGTGGAACTTTCCATTAAGGGCGTGCAAGAAAACCTTAAACTAAGAGAGCTTGTTGAATTCAATAAACTTTATTTTACTTTATTAACATTACAACTTGACTGAGACCCAGTTACAGTATTTCAACTGGGTAACCCTGAATAAGGGCAGCAAGAGTAAGAAGAAGGCATGCACGGACCAATGGTCCGTGAAACGACTGGGGGCTCTGTACGGGTTCACCGTAACATTTCTGCTTACGACAGAAGACTATGGGGGCACTTTTCCTTAAAAGGCATAGTGGGGAATTGAACTCCCAGCCTCTGGTTCCACACCCACACCCCCAACTCATCGAGCGATCCAGCCAACTAATAGACAACCGCAAACTCTGAAATACATTCCCCTCCCCCCACCCCTTTTTAGCTGTATGGTCATAAGGATACAACCCAATTTAGAATATTTGAACAAGAGTTATATTGATGATTCAACATTATCTCTTCCTGCTTACCTTGGTGTGACCTCACGTGTGTGTGTGTGTCTGTGAATACTCACATTTGCATTTATTTATTTATTTGATTTAATTTGTATACCATGCCTTCTAGCCCAAAGGCTACTCTGTGCCATTTGCAACAAAGCAAAATACAAATCATACAAATAATATCAGTAAACGAAATTATACAAAATTATATAATAGACGGGATTAAATCAAATGGGCTCTGCTAGCCATTAGTTGCAATGCCTAAACCTCAGCAACTAAAGTTGGCACCAGCTATTACTGGCAATTTGTACTGAACATTTCTAGCCCTGCTTGAGGGCTGCAACTGGGTCAAGGTGGAAACAAGACTGGTAAATAGAATACAAGCAACCTTTAACACCTGAAGCTAAAGGAAAGGGGAAACTTATGAAAAAGGATAGGCTTCTTCAGCTGAAGGCAATGCAAGCTGATAGCACTTAAATGGCAGTTGAAAAACAGCCATGGATACCAGAGAAGGAAGACACAGCAAACTAATTTTCTCTGGTCAGTGTCAATGAGAGTTTTGGTCTGTGGAAGAACTGGAGAATGGAAAGTGGTTTTGAAAACATTATCCCAAAACAAAAAGAAAGGTCCCTTCCAAAATACACATGCTTTTCCTGGCCATTGTTTCAAACTGAATCCAGCTTTTGCAAATTGCTATCCTACTTTATTGTTCTGCTTAAAAGGGTGGTTCTTAATTGTTCACAGTCTGCTTTTAAGGCTCAAAACCTGGCCCGTCCCAGCTGTGCCAACTTCTCATTGTGCCAAGAAGCTTTTTATCCTGATAAACTCATTGAATGTATTATTATTTTTCCCTGCTGGTTTCCAGAAGAGAATTGGTTAAGAATTTGTTTTTTTTTTCCTGAAGAACAGCTGTCTACCATATGGATTAGACATAACGTTGGCTTTCTTAGCATCCATCTGATTTAAATGTGCCGTTCTAAGGTAGCCAATACTTCAGCTCTACAGAATAAAGGAGCCTGCAAAATTGTGGAAAGTTGTTTAAGCTTAGGCTGCAGTTGCACTCTGCTATTACTCACACTTGGCATTTGATCTGTCATGCTTAAAATCAATGTTTTTTTCTCTCCTGAATACACAATGTAAAGCGGATGGAGTGGAAGCCCACACTTCTTCTAGAGACATATATTTATTTTTAAATAGCAGGTAGGGGGTGTTTATTTTATGCTGATTTAACTGGCATGGATTATTCTCCCCTTTCTGATATGCGAGACCACCTGTCTTGGTCCAGAGAGGGAACTGAGGTGTATAGCTTAGTTGTGCTGTGTGACTACATAGACAGTGACATCTCCAATGGGGTAGTTCTCCTCAAGTGGGTCTTGTTGTCTTCTTTCTGTACATTTTCTCCATCTTTTTAAAAAATGCTTTAGTACTGTTTCAAACCATGAGACCTACCTTCACATATGAAATGGAAAAATATTTTAAACACCTCCTCATTGGCTTTTTTCCCTCCCTCTTCTTCATTCTCATTGTAGCCTGCTGGGAATCAGATGGACTTAACCTAGCTTGTTTATTGCACCAAGCTGTTAGATGGATTCAGTGCTCTTTCACTTGAGGGGAAAAAAGGAAAACAAGATAAACTGTTCAGAAACTGTAATCTACAGAGTGCAATTTTCATGTGACTGATTGCTGTTCCTCCATGTGAACTAATTGGTAGTTTATGGTGGTTTTTTTAGATATATGTGTAATTTTGTTTTTCCTTCTTTATTAGCATTTTTTGTTATATTGCTTTGAGTTTACTGTATACTGCACAGAGCAGCTGTTTGCTAGATGGGAGGTATAAAAATCAATCAATCAATCAATCAATCAATCAAACAAACAAATAAATAATTTGATGCAGACTGTGTGGTATTTTTGAGTGCAGTCTTGTCCTTTGAAGTATTTGCTTTCTTTCTGCTTTTTTCATAAAAAATATGGTTACTAACACTTTAAAAACAGTGGATGAAAGACTATTAAAATTCAGATATACATAATAAAAGTTACGAGTGCTATGACATGAAAGAACAAGGCATAAGCTAGTAACTAGGTGTAAATAATGAGCTACAGATATAATTAGTTTTTGAGACCAAAGTCTGTTGGTTAGCACAGACCCTGGCCACAGAACCATCAGCAATACAGACCCTGGCCACAGAGCCATTAGCAATACTTAACATATCTATGACCCCTAGCCAAATCTTCCTTCCCACCACTGGTAAAACTAATCATCTCTCCCTCCTCCACAGACTCATTAACAATGCTTAACCTATCTACGACCCCTGGACAAATCCTCCCACCACTTCTACAACTAATCATCTTTTCCTCCTCTTCCCCCTCCCCTATCAACCTATGAACATCCGGTATGAAATGTATATCTCATCACATATTATATTATACACCTCATTCTGCTGCTATATCTATGAAGAAATGGATGTGTCCACCAAACGTTACATTAAAATATGGAAGTTAGTCTTTAAGGTGCCACATATTTTGTGTCTTTTGTTTTCTTTTGTTTTGCTTTGATTTTTGCCTGAAATTCTTGAAAGGACTAACATGACTACCTTCTCTGAAAGTTCCACAGTACATTTAGAGTAGGCCCAATGAATCAATGGCAATTTTGTGGGTCAACTTCCTGATAGGTTCTATTTCATCAAATGGGCCTAGTTGAGTTGCAAGTTGCAAGTTTGCAACATACCAGGCTGAATGACAGGATTTCTCTATAAAATGAAGGAGTTGGCTTTTTGCCTCTTTTGTGGAGCAAGAAAATTGTTGTGAAATCTTTTGTGCAGACAGTGTTCTTTGCTTGCATTGATAACACACCTTACAAGATGATCAAGGATGTGTGTTTTTCCTTTCACTCTTTAAAAACATGACCCAACCATTCCCTGTGTTCTAGTGATGTGCCTCAAATAATTGGCCAGGCCAGCACACTGCCTGGAATGCCCACAGAAAGAAGCCATGACACAAAAACCTCCCATAGCTGTTCCAAGGAAGCACACCAGCTGAGAAAATTAAGTGCAGAGTGCTATAGAAGCTGGTGGAACTTAACAGGATCAATGCTTATATTTACCAACATTGGTAACTTTAATTACTAAGGTAATTACCCTACTCCCAAATGGGCAACAAAATTCACCCACTTGTCTCAATCTTTTTTTTTTCTTATCTCCAACTGTAGTGAAAAAAAATTCATATATATAGTAGGATGCACACAACCTGAGTTATGCCACTCGCTGAAATGCATGGGATAAAAAAACACTAGGGGAGCCATCTCACTAATTGAACTGCCTACAGAGGATTCTAATGGTTGCTACAGGCAAGCATGTAACAGAGGATGTCCATGACAAAAAGCAATTATTTTCAGCCATGAAACAAAAGTCTCCATTTCCTCAAGCATGGAAGACTTCCAAATGGATGACTCCTAATGAAAACATTTGGCTGTATATATTTGTAATAAGCTTGGATGCAATACTGGTGCAAGGGTAGATCATGTTTTAGAAACAGCTTCCTAGTTATGGACATAAAGCAGAGCAAGTCCAGGCTTGCCTTAGCCACTGTCAAGTCAATGTCCTAGATGAAAAACAATACATGTTACCTAATCTATACATTGTCACTAGGGGTGGGTACAAAACAGAAAAATAGAGTTTCATTCCATTTCATTTCTACTAGCTGTTTGTTTTGTTTCATTTTTTAAATGAATTTTTGTATTAAAAATCCATAACAAAACAAAACTATAATGAAACAATTCATTACTATATAAAATGGCTCCCCTGGGTCCTAGGGGCACCAAATTTGGTAGGTAGCCATTTTACAGAGTAACAAAACGTTTCATTTTCAAAGGGAAAAAGAAGAGTTTTGTTTCATTTTGTAACAAGACGCTGGTTCCCATTTCGTTTAGTTTCATAACATTTCGAAAGCTTACAAAACGACAAAACAGCATGTCGTTTTTGGTAAGGTGCCCATCTCTAATTGTCACCTTGTCTTCTACAAATGAAACCAGATTAGCCCAGTGAGATGCAACATAAAAGGCTATTGCAAGTAAATCTCATGGTTTAACAAATGATAGTCCTATGTCTCCATAACAAAGTGTCACATAAATGGACAGATTTCTACCTATTACAAGTATGGCAGAAGCCTTGCTCACCAAGTTGTGCTTCTGACTTAATTTTATATGGTCTGAAATATATATATATATATATGTCACCAGAGCATATGGGTTCTGCTGATTTGATGCATCATAGTTTTTATTGTGTGTCTGTGTTTGTGTGGGAAAAGATGGCATTGTTTGCATGCCTATAGGCAAATCCTGAACCAAAATATGTGTATGTGGCACACACACACACACACACACACACACACACACACACACGTGTACATTTTAGTTCACAGATTTGAAAGTGAATGCTTGCCTCTATCTTCATATAAAGAACTAATGTGCATTTTAAAATGTGCACATTTAATGCTTGTCATATTTGACATTAGAAATATGAAAATATTATTGGGCATGATTTTTTTTCATGTCTTAGACTCCAACTGCACGGTCAAATACCATGAGATTTGTTCCACTTATAAAACAGGTGAATTGAAAGTATTTTTTAAACTAACAACAGGACACAAAGCTTGATTTGAACTTGTTCCAAAGTGACATTTTCACTCTGCCACTTGTGGGGGTTCTAGTTATTCAAGCAAGAATGGTTTGAATTATCTTTTTCCTGTGCGGTTAGATATGATAGATTTTTGTAAATATTGGCTTGTGTGACTGTAGATAGTGCTTTGGTGATGTTGGCAATTGAGGAGTGATGTACAGAATCAGAGGGATTTGCCATTTAATTTATCTCCCCTCCCCCACCCAATTGTCCTCTCATATTTTTATTTTTTATTTCATTTTTATTTCTTTTTTAAACCTTTATTTTAACAATCCTTCACAATTAGCTGTTTATTGACCAACTTCTCATTTCCCCCAGAATACAAATCCATTTCCCCCAGTCAATCATGAGAATAATAGTAATGTTTCATTTATAATTATTTTTGATTAGTCAAGATCTCTAGCCAACTGATTACTTCATGCCAAAATTTTATTTTTAAATGACTCATCTATATTAGGATTAGCAGTAAATCACTATATTACCTTATTGCTGGTTCATCATTATTATGATTCCCCATATGAACACACTGCAAAAGGATTGGTAGGACCAGCAGAAGGGAGGGAGGGAGGGAGGGAGGGAGGGGTTAATTTTCAGGGTGATGGGAGTTTGTGAATCAAAACCAAGACAAGAGTCTTTTGGTGCCTTAAAGACTAAAAAGCTTTATTTTGGTATAAACTCTTGCTAACTGTTGTACTAATTAGCCACCAGGTTATCTGTTCACCCTATCAATGAATGACCTCCAAAATCTCCCGGCATAGATAGTCCTGCTAAGATCTTGTTAGCCAAAGGCTGTCACTTTCTCTGTGGTGTCAATCATCTCAATAAATTGTAGGATGGAACCAACATATAATGCTCTTATTATGTGCCATCAGGTTCCCTTTAACTCATATTCAGTCTAGGAAATAATGATGTTCACACCACCACCACCACCACCACCCCCGATTCTATCATTAGCAGCCTGATAAGAGCTTGTAAACTAAACGCTGAAGCGATTTTTATGGAGTCAATCCATTTTATGCTAGGTCTTTCTCTCTTCCTACTGCCTTCCACTTTTCCTAGCATAGTTATTTTTCCAGTAGGTCTGGCCATTTCATATGTTCAAATTATAGTGGTACATTTATCAATTGATCTAAAGGTAGGTATCCTAAGCAAACTTCAGGGCACAAAGTACATGTAATTTCATTTGAGAATATCACCCAGAATGCTAGCATTCTGAAGTGAGGGTGTTATTTAACTCACACTCAGTGATTCGGTTTAGCTGCCTAGATGCCCTAAGCACCTCCGATCTCACCTGGTTTCAGAAGCTAAGCAGGGTTGGCCCTGGTTAGTACTTGGATGGGAGACCACCAGGGAATAACAGGTGCTGTAGACGCCTGGAGTTGGGACTGGCAAGCCATTCCAGTATTCCTTGCCAAGAAAACTCCATGGACATGGGGTCACGAAGAGTCGGTCAGAACTGTAACAACACAACATGACACACACACACACACACACAGTGATTCGGGTTATCTATATAATATAGGAAGATACCCATTTCTGATTGCATATGCAAAAATGCCAGAATGGCTGTTTTACCACCCTCCCAGGGTCATTTGGTGAAGAGTCTTCTCAGTGGCTGCTCCCAGGCTTTGGAATATGTGGTTCCATAAAGCTAGGCCAGTCCCCTCCCTCTTGTCCTTTTGTTCTCAGTCAAATACATTCCTTTTAAGGCAGTCTTTTTAAGCAATAAGTGGAGGCTTTAGAATTGCTGTATTTGTTAAATTTAGAAATTTTAAAATAGTTTTGGAATGTGGCTTTAATACTGATAGATGTTTGAATGTACAGTGGTACCTCGGATAACAACTGCCCCGGATAACAAATAATTCGGATAACAACTGCAAATTTCTGGGTATAGGGCTGCCTCTGATAACGAATTTTCCCTGTGGGCTGCCTCGGATAACGAATTGCAATTCCTAGGTATAGGTCTGCCTTGGAGAATGAATTTTCTCTATGGGCTGCCTTGGATAATGAATCTTCCTATGGGCTGCCTCGGATAACGAATTTTCCCTATGGATGCCTCAGATAATGAATTTCCAGCATGCATCAGTAAAAAGTTATCCCAGGTGGCATTGCATCATGACAATAAACATTCCTCTGATGATTCCTATGATTTAAAGTGCACTTTTTAAAGAGTTTTGAGCAAAAAAATCAGGTATATGTGCCTTTTTCCTAGGCTCCAGAACGGATTTAACAGTTTTCCATTCATTCCTATGGGAAACTGCATTTCAGATAACGACATGTTTCGGATGACAACTAGCCTCGGAGAACGAATTACTGTCATTTTCCGAGGCACCACTGTATTTCAGTACAGTATACTGTAGTAGCTTACCTTGCGATTGGCCTAGTTTTAATTGATTGTGAGTTGCTTTGGATCTCCTGAAGAAAGAAAGAAAGAAAGAAAGAAAGAAAGAAAGAAAGAAAGAAAGAAAGAAAGAAGCGGCTTCAAACTAGCTCTAAGCCATGTTCACTTGGACTCATTCTGAATCATTAGAGCAAAACGGGGATCTACTTCAGATCTATATGACTGGAAAGAAAGGTATCAATAGCAAAGGTCAGTGCCCAGTTTCAACTAGGGCTGTGATAGGGGAGATAGGCACAAGCACACTTTGGAGGCAGGCTATTTTAATCAGATCACCAACCTTGGGGATGCTGGCAAGCCTTTCAAACCTATCACCACCAGGCAATTATTTGGCCAAGACAAAGAAGACATTGAGGAGGACTTGGCCACACAAAGATTTCTATCCACATCTCGAGACTAATAATCATCATAATAAAAGCTAGGTCAAGGGCATAATCAGTGGAATGCCCACAAGCCTCCTGGTTGTCATAAGCAGCTACAAAATCCTCAGCCCCACCAGGCCAGGAGTCCTCAGTGTGAGTATGAAAATGCTCCAGGACTACCAGTTGGGGGGGTGGGGTTGAACTTTGAGGCTTGAGACCACCTCTGTGAGTCCAGGGAAGGAGTCTGTTAAGCCTTGCATAGATGTTAGTTCAGTCCTTGTGCAGTTGTTACATCTGCATTTGCTATTCAGGATCAGCTATACAGGGAAACCAGCTTTTAAAATAGTAACGGCTACATAGCACTTTTACTAGTATATTAATACACCAATAAAGCTCTGTAGTAGATTTTGGCATAAGCTGAGAGTCCCACACAATTCCTTTGTAACTTCTTTTTAAAAAAGAACTGCATATGTGTGCCAATCTCCAGTTTCAAAAATGCAGCCTGGTGGGAAATATATATTTATTTACTAGGGATGCAGTTTATGGATGGATGGTTAAGAGTAGGCAGTGGTATATGCCCTCCCAACCATGTTTCAGAATATATCTCAACATTCCTTGTCTGGCTATTTTGAGATTTAAAAAAAAAAACAATGTAAGAAATTTAAATCACCCATCAGGAAATAAGTTTAAAGTGCAATGCTCCCTCTGTTTAATAAATATCCCTGTGCTTCCAAACTTTGCTCTGAATCTCAGTTACATCTTTGATTCCCGGTCTCAGCAATAAATGTTTGCCCTTGTGTAGGCTGATTTTTATTATTTGTTATTGATCTGAAATATTTATGTGCTCCCTGTTATGTTTACTTTCCTAAGTACAATTATGTTAGCACTATTACTCTTTGATTGCTCAGCAAATCTGTCCAGATGGTGCTTTGATGGCTTGGATGCAACTCCTCAGGTTAGGTGTCATCAACCTCCAAGCCAGTGGAACAAAGTACACCATGCTTAGGGATGCAGTGGAGGCAGTAGAATTGATGTATGTGGTGCTCTCATGCCATCCTTTGTCTGCTTTTATGATGAGTTCTGTAGTTGTCTCCCATGCCCATTCCTCTGCCCCAAACTGTATTAGTATCAGGAAGTAACATCAAGGGACGACAAGGTGATCATCAGTGGTCTATCACGTTTTGCTGTTCCATAACATACTGTAACACAATATCCATTTGCAACCACCCTAAGGCCATTCAATGAGTTTCATGGCCAGGAAAAGTTTGGAACACTGTTGTCCCCAGCCCTGATACAAAAACTTTTAACTGTGACACCATCTTTTTTCCCATAACTAAAGAGTTATGGAGTTTCTACACTTTTAAGTAGTACTCTTTTATTTTGCCAAGTAAATGACAAATGCAACAATTTCTGATTGATACATATTCCATATAAAAAAATGAGTATTTAATGAGTTTCTATATTGTACTTAGTTCTATGTGTCCTTCCACAGCAATTCTTTAGCAATGTTGTAAGCACTCATGGCCTGAAAAACAATATATGACATTCACAATAGTAGCCATTTAACCGTTTCTGTTAGTTATTATAAGCTTACGGCCAGATCTAGAGCCAGTTTTCTGACCTCAGTTCTTCCTTTGAGACTACATATCAGATCTCTTTTAGAAACATTTTGTGGCTTTAATTGCAGGTCATCTGCAATTTATTTTCTGCCTAGGGATCAAATGCCAGATGTATTTCTACCTGGAGGTGACATAGGAGCAGGACCTAATTTGAGCCTAGGTTCACTCCCAGACTAAAGAGGCTTTTGACACTTTGGAAATAATTAAGAGAAGTGACTTTGAGAATGTACAGGTTTCATTGTCACAAGACCTGGTGATGATGGTCATTTGCTTAGATGGTCTTTTTTTTTTTTAAAGCAAGCAAATGTAAAGGAGGGCTAGGTCTATTAATGGCTACAGATTCATGGATAATTTAGGCCTGGTCAGTCACTTTCTGTTGACAATATATGTCTATAAAAAGGTAGAATTCAACTGAAGGTAGCACAAGTGCACCTTCATTTATGCTGACAACCATGTGTGGTAGGTGTGGTTAAGACATAGTGGCTGCAAGATTAAAACCGAGAAAGATGCCCTCTTTCATTGCTGTCCACTCCTCAGAACTCCAAGGAGCTAATTTAGCTTCACATCCTGGAAGATGACATTCAACATCAATCATGCCAACTGCATGGGGAAACATCTTCACTTCGAAATCTGGAAGTTGAATCAAGGCAACTGGACTTCTTTTTCATGAGCGATAGAAATGTTTTGCTGCTCATCACAACAATTTTGTGACACTGGGGAACCCATGGCACAACCATGCTTCTCTCTGTAGAAGTCCCCTCTGTACATGAACTATGTGGTGTTCAGACACAGGTCCAGGAGCCAGCATATCTGGTCTGGGTTGAGGCGGCTTCTGGAGGTTTGCCTGCAGTCCATACGTCTTCCCCAGATGCTGGCACCTACAGCTGAGTTCCAATAATAGGACTGTGAGAAAAGGTATTGGAAGATTAGTTCCTCTCACCTCTTTTCCTTTTTAAAACTGGACTTTCTGTGCTTTCTTAATTCTTATGTATGGTTGGAAAAGACATACTAGGTCATATTTAGTGATTTCATGAAAGTGTGGCTTGAGAGAGGGCACACTAGACTTCTATGCGAACACTGGAAGATCTAAGCATACCTGAAAAGAGAGAACAGTAGAACACCAAGTGCTCTGCTCTCTGCTCATTTCAGAACACTAATTCTTTAAGGGTCCCAAGCTGTGCAGAAACAGAGAGACCTCTGCTTGTGCAGCTGAATCTTTCCAACCTTATAACATACATGTAAAGGCTGGGTGTGCATAATCTTGCTTCTGCCTCTATGTGGTCATCCTACAGCTCATATACTGCATTTCAGTGCCTTTCTGTGTGGTCTAATTTACTGCATCGTCTGAAACTATAAACTTTTTCACAGCTCCACATGGGAAAACCAGGCTGCCTCACATCTTTCAGCTCAGCATCTCTGTTTCTTTTATGCTTTGCTAATTACCACATCTGTTGGGTCTTCAGCTGCCTTCATTGAGTCCTGAATCTCACCTGTTTTCCTTGATATACGTATTTCCTCAAACCTTCTGTTCTTTTTGCTTGAAAGTCTGCCCTGCCCTGACATATACAAAGAACCCTCTCTGTTCTCCCATCAGCATTCACTACCATTATTTTACAGAAAGTGTCAGTCACTTGACTTAATGCCGGGCTAGAGAATGGGTGGCTCCCCAGATGTTGCTGCATTAGAATTTTTATCCTCCTTCACCATTGACTATATTTCCTAGTGCTGATGGGACTTGCAGTCCAGAAGTGCCAAAATACCACATGTGGCCCACCATTGTTTTAACCTTTGGTTTCTGCTTCATACATCAAATATATGCCTGTGTTGATCTATATCAACAGAAAACAAAATATGAAATCCACAGGCTGGCAATGCTTTTATTTGAACCAACTATAATTTCACAGAAGAGTGTGAGCGTCTGAATTCAATAGAAGTAAAGAGTTTTTCATCGTTCAAATTCAGGACATTATTAAACAGAGAGAAACTAAGACGTGTTCAACAAATGGGTGTAAAACAGCCCTTGGTGTCCTGCACTGATATCGGACATAAGTACGATTTGCATGACCAAACTTATATGGATAGCATGTGTGTTGCATCGTTACAGTCGTGACCGACCCTTCGTGACCCCATGTCCATGGAGTTTTCTTGGCAAGAATACTGGAGTGGCTTGCCAGTTCCTACTCCAGGTGCCTACAGCACCTGGTATTCCCTGGTGGTCTCCTATCCAAGTCCTAACCAGGGCCGACCCTGATTAGCTTCCGAAATCAGGCGAGATCGGATGTGCTTAGGGATAGCATAGCACACATGATCTATCTGATTAATCTTATTAGGTATATCATCAGGTTAAAACTGAAGAGCGGGAAGGGACCCTATGGATAATCAAGTCCACCTCCAGTCAAGGAGGCACAGCGGGAGAACTGAACTCCCAGCTTCTGTCTCCAAAGCCAGATATCTAAACCACTGAGCTATCCAGCAGATTCAAAGTTTTCTTATCTTTTTGACTACAGGTTCCATTGCTAGGAATTCTGCCTGCAACATTAAGGAAGTAGTGGCCAAAATAAATAAATAAATAAATAAATAAATAAAGTGCTTGCAGGAGCCCATAGTCACAAGCATTCAGAGGAACGTCCAGTCAGCTTTGTTCAGCACCTTTCTTGGAACCAGAGGGAAATTGGAGGTGGGGGGAGGTTGCTGGAACGGAATTGTAAGGCCCTCTGGGACCGATAGTCTCCTTGCCTATTAGGCTGCTTACAGGTTGCCAATCAAAAGATATCAAAAGTTGGATCAAAGGGGTCCTTTCTGGCTCTACAATTCTAGGATCCTAGGATGGGTCTATGATCTTTGGGGAAAAAAGTATAATTATAACACTCTGAACAGAACAGAGCCACTTTCGGGTGTTTTAAAGTTTGATAGAAATTGGATAAACAAACAGAAAATATATAAAAACAGCAAAGGATAAACAAGAGTAATAAATAAACATCTACAGAAGAAATGAAGAATAGAAAAAAAAGTACAGTACTGGTCTCTTTGAATCACATTATGACTTTGCAGCTTAACAGAGCCCAACAAATGAGAATGATTTAATACCTAATGGCTGTACATTGGATTCTGTGAATATTTTTGCCTCTGTGTCACATGTTGCATTACGTGCTGTATCCCTATGCTGCATTTGTGCAATGTTGTAACTGTACTCTGTGTGCAAAGATTTCTCTTTGATGCTGGAGCCTAGAGACTTATTCCTGAAATGTTCAAACCGGTCTTGGAATTTTTTCTTCTGATGCTGAAACAGCTACATGAGAAGCAAAGCTGCAACATTCCCAGCTTTCCCAAACAATAGTATAACTATACAGGAGAGACCTGAGAATGTGAGGGATGGTGAATTTCACCCAAAGGGAGCAGGGAGTGATCTTTCTGAAGGAACTAATTTTGTCTGTCCACAATTGCATATTGTTATGGATCTAAGACCACATCCACTTGTGTTTCTGCTTAGAACAACCGATCTTTACCCTTTAAAAGTTGTCCCACACCTTTTTAACACAGGACTAGAGCATGCATTCTTTTTGGCATGATTTGGGTCTCAGGAGGCAGGTGAGGAACAGCAGTCCTGGAGACTGGCTAAAACCGATGAAGGCTCCTCAGCAACCACTTTGTCAGGCACAAACAGTATGGTGGCTGTGCAGCACAGAGACCACCTTAGCTGCAGCTCCATGGCTGCAGCTCCAGAGGCCACCTTAGCAGAGGTGGAAACAAAGGCAGTGGCAGTAGTGATCAGCTGGGGAGCAGACAAAAACAGCTGGCAGGCTGCTGGGAGATTGTAAGCCCCTCCAACCCTGGTGCCAGTGACTGGCTTCATGCCTCCACTGATCAGCTGGAGAGTAGCTGAATGAGAGGTAAGTGAGCGCCTCTAACATCTCAGCCAGCTTCCTGTGAGCCTCAAGGCCTTAGTGTGGGTGGAAGGATCACTTAAAAGAGAGGTTAAAATGGATTGCACTGAACAAAAGGACCTTTTAAGCACAGGCATGGTCATACCAAATTTCACAGTGTGGGCAGGCTCTGTGCCTCCATGCGTGGCAGGCTTTTAAAAGCTGATTATTAAAAGCATAGATAACTCAGTTTGTGATGGGCATGTGGGCCACACAGTGATGCACAAACCAAGTGGAAAAGCTAGAGAAGTCCTGTATCACTTAGATACCCCGGCAGAGCGGTCCTGGCGTACATGAGCACAGATGACATGGGAAAATGTCATGATAACTAGAAATCCGAGTGTAGCTTTCTGAACAGGAAATGGAAAGCCAAGGCTTCCAAAGTTGTTTATTTGAACAACCATCCTTTCCTTACACAATATCAGCTAGAAGACACTGATGTAGGGAGAAGGGATTTTTGATTTGTTAAGCACTGGGGAGACTAGTATTGGACAACCAAGGCCTGTACAAGAGAGGTGGGTTCCACTGTAATTAGATGGGAATCAGAATGCCTGGACTTTCATCAGCAAGTTAGGAGGACAAATTGGAAGCCAAACCCAAGGGAAAACCAAGCCCCGGAAGACAATTGCTGAAGAACTTTCTAGTTTGGGGTGACTCATCTTCAGGAATTAGGGGCTTTTCAGCTGTGAGAATAGGCATTAAAATAGTACAACCAAATTTGAAGTGATGTGCTTTGAGGCTTAAAAAAAGTGTAACTTCATATATAAACTGATGGAGTGTGAGCAAGTATTGACTAAGCGAGGAAGCGTTCTTGAGCTTGTCGTGGGTAGCCGTATGAAAATCTCAACTCTGTATGTGCCTGCTGCAAAAAAAAAAAAAAAAAAAAAAAAAGACTAATTCCATTTGACATCCATTAAGAATGTGATGGGTGGGGAGCAATAATAATATAATGTCTTCCTATGAATCTATGACTGGTGTGACCACACCAGGAACAGAATGTAAAGTTCTGATCACTATCCTCTTGGCAAGACTGTCAAATGAAATCTTCACTGAATTCTCTTCCTCAGTTCATCGTTTTGTGTGACTGTGTCCGTGTGGTGGTATACTTACACCGAGCTTGTTTTAAACTACAGACAAAAGCCAAAACAATGGTGAATCTGAAAGCTAATTATTTCCAGTAAGAAACTGAGTGGGGGGGGCACTTGCTTTTTCTCCTTGCAGTAAAATTTCTATGGGGAAAAAACCCCACTGCTCGATTTGCAATTATGTATCATCAAGTCAGAACCAACTTATAGAGACCCTAATAGGGCTTTCAAGGTAAGAGAGATATTTGAGTTATTTTAATAGTTCCACTCCTCCAAGCCTGGCCTCCTGAGTTCTAGTCTGTCACTCGATCCACTACACACTGCTGTGGGTATCTTTTATTGTTAGAGTTCTTACTTCTTCTGAATAATCCACCAGGATTTATTGAAAATATTGGATATTATGAAAATATCTATCTGCACAGAATTGTTGCAAATCCTGTTCCAAGTGGCCTTTTCCCCGCATGAGACCCCTTGGAAAAAACACTGGGCTGCATTTAGAGTTTGCTTGCCTGTTTTGCAAAAGAACAAAATCAGGAAAAATAGAACACAGCAACAAGAAAACAAAAAGCATCTCAAACAACCAAACAAAAGCAGAAAAATGGCACAGGTAGTCTTGTTTTTGAAGGATGTGTGGGCATTTATTTGTTTGTTTATAATACAGTAGGACCCCAGTATCTGCTGGGGATTGGTTCCAAACCTTCCCGTGGATAATGAAAACCGTGGATAAGAGAGAACACCCAAAATCCCCAAAACTGCTGTTTTATGACAGTAGCTTGCTTTACAGCTGCTGTTTGTGACAGTAGCTTGCTTTGTGGCTGCTGAATTATTTATTTGATTTTTTCCTCTGACGTCCATGGATAACTGAATCAGTGGATAATGAATCAGTGGATACGGGATCCTACTGTATTTCTATCCTGCCTTTCTCCCCGAAAGGACCTAAGGGAGCTGATATCCTAAAACAGAATTTAAAAGCTAAAACCTAGAAATATACCAATATTAAAAAAAGAATTAAACGAGTTACATTAAAATAGTAATAAAATTGATATTTAAAAAAATTAAGACAGAGCACAATGATTCATTTGAAAGCAAAACAAAAAGCAAAGTGTTATGCTTATCTACTGTCCCATGGTGCTTAAAATACTCTCTGGGTGATTTACAATTTATTGATGCTGGCTAGACATTGTCCCCACCCCCCGCCCCAGGAAACCAGGTGCTCATTTTGCCAACCTTGGAAGGCTGAGTCAACTACGAGCTTGAACCCCAGGTCCTGAGCACAGTTATAGCTGCAGTACAGCAGTTTAACTGTTGCACCACGAGGCCCCTCTCAAACCACCAGTCCTTAAAGAAAAGCCTGCCTGAAGAGGAAAGTCTTTGCCTGCCTAAGGAATGACAGCAGAGATGGGCCCAGATGAGCTTCCCATGGGAGGGACTTCTAGAGTCAGGGGGCAGCAACAGAGAAGGACCTCTCCGGAGTACCCACCAAATGCACCTGTGAGGGTGGTGGGACTGAGAGAAAGGCCTCCCCTGATGATATTAATGCATGAGTAGTCTCATGGGAGATGCATTCATTTAAATAACTTGAACTCAAGCTGTTTAGGGCTTTATGGGTTTAAGGCAGGACTGTGCATTGTGGCTGGAAATGGACTGGCAGCCAGTGAAGATGCTGCAACAAAGGAATTATATGTACCCTGTAACCAGTTAACAAACTGGCAGCAGCATTTTGGATCCCTTGAAGTGTCTGAACAATTTCCAAAGGCAGCCCCAGGTAGAATGTGTTATAGTAATCCAGCTGGGATGTAACTAGGGCACGTGTCACTTGTGGCTGAGTCAGACCACTCCAGAAGCAGTCACAGCTGGTGCAGTAGTTTTAACTTTGCAAAGGCACTCTTGGCCACCACTGAAAACTGGGCATCCAGGCCCAGGAATGAATTCAGGAGTACCACCAAGCTGTGTGCCTATGTTTTCAGAGGGGGTATAACCACATCAAGCAGAGGCTGCATCCTTATTTCTTGATCTGGTCTTTGACTGATCAAGAGCACCTCTGTCCTTGTCTGGATTAAGTTTCAGCTTATTTGCCCTCTTCACGTCCATTACTGATATTTAAAACCAAGACAGCTTCTTTGGAGTTAACTGGAAAGGTCATGTGAAGAAGGACCCATGATTCCTGTGGCATAGTCTATGGACTAGAGATGGGCACGACCAGAAAAAATGACGTTTCGAGTTGTCGTTTGTCGGGACAGGTCCATTTCGGGTCGTTTCCGTTTGTCGTGATAATTTTCAAAAATTTGTCGTTCCGTTTGTCGTTTGGTCGTTTGGTCGTTTGTGGGTTGGGCTTGGGGTAAGTGGGCTCTGGGAGGCACCTCTCTGCGTACTGGCGTATAGGTTAGGGGATGGGATAGTGAGTGGGCTCTGTGAGGCACCTCTCTGGGTGCCTGACTTTGACCCACTAAGAAGGAAAGTGTTCTTGCGTACGGATCTGGGTTAGGGTTGGTGGGGTTAGGGTAAAGGCTAGGCTTAGGGTTACGGTTAAGGTTTGGGTGGGTTATTGGGCTGCACCTCTGGGTGCCTCTGATCCACTAAGAAGGACAGTGTACTGACGTATGGGTTAGGGTTTGGGTTAGGGTTTGGGTTTGGGTTAGTGGGCTTTTAATGCCCTCTCTGGCACACCCAGAAGTCTCAGTCAAAACCTGGCCATGCGATTGGTGGAATGGCTCCAAAAATCCCATGGCCAGCCCATCATTGCACAGGGTTAAAAAAATTAAAAATAAAAATAAAAATAAAAATAAAATCAATGGAGACGTTTTATTGCAAGAAAAACCCACTGCGCTACAAAAAAAAAAAAATCAGGCATTTAAAATACCTAATTTTCAAATGTTTCTGTGGTGCTTTGGTGGGTTTTTGGACCACACGATTTCAAAAAAAATATTGCGGTCGCCATTTTGGATCCCCCTCCGACCGCATGGCAAATGGAGACGATGATGCCCCCCCAGCCTGCTACCAGCAGCCCAGGACAGGAGGGGGGGAAGGCCGGGGACGCCCCCAGAAAACACCCCTCGGTAGGTGCCCTCACTGAGGCAGGCATATTTTCGCCTGCTTTTATGGCCGGGAATCGGGTTTTTTTTTAATTTTTAAAACTTTTTCTGTGCTGCACCGCTTGGCATCGCACGATCGCCGGCGCCCAGATGCCATGAATGACAACGACAAATCAGACCCAATTTATCTTTATTGGGTCGGGTTCGAGCTGGAGCGGAGTAATTGTCGTTCTCATTCTCCGTTACATAACGAGAACGAAGAACGAGAACGAAAACGACAATTTTGCCGAGTCGTGCCCATGTCTACTATGGACATAGATAGATTGGATAGTAACTTATGCAAATCTTACCTTATGGTGTTTAAAAGTGGTTTTGGGCTGATCTTACATGACAATTATGTGGATTCATAAGGATCGGATCCATGTTTTTGTGCCACAATGCCATGCTCTGACAGAGCCATATTTTCTTTGGGCACTGATGGTTCCTATCATTGGCGGGCTGTTTGGGGATGATCCAGCTGAAAAATCAAATGGATCAATGAGGATCCCTGCTTCAGATTTATGTTTTTTGCCACTGCAGAGTCAGGCACCAAAGGATCCATGATTTCTGTGGTTTAGCTTGTGGGCATAGCTGGGATTTATGATATTTGATCCTGGTTCTACAAGAATCCCACAAAACAATCATTTGAAATCACTGGATCAGCAAGAAATGCAATGAATTCTTTTCTTCAGTATTCACTGAAAAAGACAGGGACCACATGCCCAATGCAGAGCCTACCTCCGCAAGGAGAGAAACCAAAGAATTAAGCCAGATAGAAATAACCAGTAAGGAGGTCCTTGTATGCCTTGTTAAACTAAATGCTAACAAATCACCAGGACCATACGGCATCCATCCACAAGTTCTCAAGGAACTTAAAGATGAAATTGCTGATGTCCTAGCCAAATATATAATCTTTCCCTCAAATCAGGCTTGTTGCCTGATGACTAGAATGTAGCGAATGTAACACCAATCTTCAAAAAAGGATCCAGAGGTGATCCAGGAAATTACTGACCAGTCAGTTTTACATGTGTCCCATCCTAAAAGATAAAATTAAGAGGCACATAGAAGAAAAGGCGCTACTGAAGGAGAGCCAACATGACTTTTGCAAGGGCAAATCATGCCTCACTAATCTGTTGGGAGATCCAGTTGACATAGTTTATCTGGACTTTCAGAAGGCTTTTGACAAGGTCCCGCACCAAAGGCTCTTCAATAAACTTGTAAGCCATGGAATCAAGGGACAGGTCATGTCCTGGATCAGCAACTGGCTAAGGGACAGGAAACAGAGGGTAGCACTAAATGGACACTTCTCCAAGTAAAGGGAGGTAAAGAGTGGGGTCCCCCAAGGTTCAGTACTGAGACTCCTGCTTTTCAACTTCTTCATAAATGATCTAGAAGTTGGAGTAAATAGCAAGGTAGCCAAATTTGCCGATGACACAATTATACAGGGTAGTAAAAACTGAGAGAGATTGTGAAGAGCTCCAGAGTGATCTATCCACAGTGGGGGAGTGGGCAAACCAGTGGCCAATGAGCTTCAACACTAGTAGGTGCAGAGTGATGCACGTTGGGGCAAAAAAAAAAAAAAAGAATTACATTTATAAACTGATGGGGTCTCAACTCTGTGCAACAAATCAGGAAAGGAACCTTGGTGTCCAGGTGGATAGCTCAATGAAGGTGTCAGCCCAGTGTGCCACAGCAGTGAGAAAAGCAAACTCAGTGCTAGGGATCATTAGGAAGGGTATGGAAAATAGGTCATCAAGTGTCATTTTGCCTCTTTATAAATCTATGGTGAGGTCTCCATACCTCCATGAGGATATTATGGAGATGGAAAAAGTACAGAGGAGGGCAACCAGAATGATTAGGGGACTAGAACACCTTCCTTACCATCTGAGGCTGCAATGGCTGGGCCTCTTCAGTCTTGAACGACGGGGCCTAAGAGGTGATCTGACTGAAGTTGATAAAATCATACACAGTACAAAGTAGATAAGGAAAATCTGCTTTCCCTATCACACAACACTAGAACTAGGGGGGCACTCCATGAAATTTCTGGATGCTAGATGTCAAAAAAATAAGAGAAAGTACTTTTTCATCCAGAGGATCCCTGGTCTGTGCAACTCCTTGCTAGAAGAAGTGGTGACAGCTGTCAGCCTTGACAGCTTTAAGAAAGGATTAGACAAGTTCGTGGAGAAAAGGGGTATCAATGGCTATTCATTTTGGATGCCTAAGGACAACCTCTGGGTTCCAGAGATAGGCAGGATATCTCTATTTGCAGGGAATCATAAGCAGGTGAAGACATGTGCTTGGGAATACTATGAAACAAATGGTGAGCCGCTGTGTGAGACAGAATGCTGAACTGGATGGCTGTGGACTGTCCCAGCAAGGCTGCTCTTATGTCTGCAGGAAAGCTCAGCGACTTAGGTCTCTGGCTGCAAAGCCAGAGACTGGGAGTTCGATTCCCCACTGTGCCTTCAGAGAGGGGTTAGACTCCACAACCCATAGGGTCCCTTCTCGCTCTGCAGTTCAAAGGTTGTTCATCTGGATTTCATAAATCCATCCCCTTTCATATGACAAGGACTACTGGAGCTTCCTCGCTCTTTAATATTTTTTTATATCAATAGCTGTATATTTTGGAACTTTTCCATCAACAAAAGCTAACGGAAATAAAAATGCACTTGAAGAACGCGGTAGAGCCAAGTCCTTAACCCCCCCCCTTTTTTTTGCGGTTGTTTCGGAAACATTAAGCGCTCCGGTTATAATCTGCTCACTTTATCTTCAGGCAAGCTTTCCCATCGGGAAAGAAGAGGGCATTTCAGCAGGTGCCGCTTGTCACGCAACTCTTAAAGGCACAAAAGCCCTCCCCCCCCTCTCTCTCTTTTTACCCCCCGCCAGCCATAAGCCCAGGAGGGAGGCTTCCCAGCCCAGCCGCGCGTTTTAAACCCTCTGCAGGGAAGCCTGTGGACTCCGGGTGCTGGTGCGGAGTCGCGGACGTCTGTTATGCCGCTCGCCGCCCCCCCTCCCTCTCCTTCGCCCGATGGGTGTCCCCAAGCGGCGGCTTGGGCTGCTCTCCGTTGGGAGGCGGGGGATACCTCCGTGCCTTGAGGCGCGTCTCACCTCCGAGCCGACCCCGTTGGAAGCAAGGGGTCCAGTCTGCCTGCTGTAGCGAGCGCCTGCTCTCCGATGTCTGCGGTGGTCCTTGCGCCCTTCGTGTTCCATCGCCCTCCCTCTCTCCTTCCCTCCCTCCCTCCCTGGGCTGGCTTGGATTGAAAGGCGGGGAGAGAGTGTGTGTGTGTTTTGTGTGTGTGTGTGTCGAGGCGGCGCTGGGGGGGGGGGCGGTGTTGTTAAAACACTTTCTTACCGTAAGAGGGAGTTGGGACCCAGGGCTTTCCAGTTAATCACACACAACAACAAAACTTGGGTCACCGCAATAAAAAGCAGCACGGCTCGCTCCGTCTCTTCTGTTGAGCGGCTGGGCGCCTTGCCTTCTTCACCACCTTTGGCGACCTTTTTGCGGGGGGGAGACCCAAGAAAAGCGCACCTCCTCCAACCACCCATGTGGGCCATCCAGCTGTTGCCACTCGGACTCTTGCTCCAGTCCCTCCTGGACATCCCTCTGGCAGGTTAGTGGTAGCTTTTCATTTTCTTTTTAAAGCGACCGTGTTCTTTGGGCATCCTGGCTTGCCTTTGACAGGCGTGCACGGGGGCGGCTGCTGCGTGTGAATTTTGCAGGTACGAGTCGTGGAGTGCAAACATGCACGTGCGGCCACACGGATCCCTCGCCGGCATTTCCTGCCCCCCAAACCGAACTTCTTCCCATGTTTTGTTCCTGGAGGGATTCCAGAAGGGGTAGGAGAAAAGCGTGCGGCACCTGAAGGGTTCGCAGTGCCTTTAAAGCGCGGGCACCAGGTTTAAAGGTCCAATGGGGCTAATTGTCCCGGAATCTCAACGAAAAATAAGCGGGTCCCGGAACAGCGTCAGCACTTTATTCCGGGAGACAAGCCACATGTTGGTCACTTCTAATCGTACAAAATTAATAATAATAATAATAATAATAATAATAATAATAA
>JAHTLZ010003305.1:6980712-7005714 GCA_023846285.1 Phrynocephalus versicolor
TTGCACTTGAGTTCTCTAGCAGACAAATCTTGAGTAGCCCCAAAACTGATCAGCCCAGGTGTCACAGGTTGTTAGTTTATATTGAATATGGAACTGAGGTGGAAGCTTCCAATTTCTTTGTTTTTATGCCTTTGCTGCATGAGCCATTCTCAGAGGACAAGCAGAATCCCTTATTTATCTGGCAGGAGCCAGGAACTCCCTGCAGTCCAAGAAGAGCCTGACTTTTGAGAGCAGATGGCTGCAGGCCTACTCCTCCCCACACCGGAAGAAGGGAGCATGCTTCAAAGACAGCATGACAGCATCTTCTCGGGAGCAATGGCATTTCATGGGGCAGGTCAGGAACCTTATTATACTCAGAAGTGTTGAGTAGAACAGCAGAATTTGCCTTGACTTTGTATATTTACAGAAGAACATTTTCAATAAAGACAGTCACATTACACTCGTGAGAATCCTTTTTTTCTTAGTTTTGATATAACTTGATTTTTAGGGGGGGAAATCTTCAGCAGCACAAGAAGGAGTGCTTGACTGCAGCCAAGGACTCCTTATAAGTGAAAATATCCTCATCCAGTATATAAGGTTAATAAGGTTACCCTAATAGGATAGCCTCCCGTAAACTACAGCTGAGCTTTGAAGAAGGTTCTGACAACTCTTGCTTTAAAGCCTCAGTACCATCTGGGAAGAATTGCTGGAATAACATAGCAAA
Organism: Phrynocephalus versicolor; assembly: GCA_023846285.1. Taxonomy (NCBI): domain Eukaryota; kingdom Metazoa; phylum Chordata; class Lepidosauria; order Squamata; family Agamidae; genus Phrynocephalus; species Phrynocephalus versicolor. Next base: position 6,981,416 of record JAHTLZ010003305.1, read on the forward strand.
ACCAGTTCTGAAAAGTATTTTTATGCTGGGGCTGTGCCTGTATGGCTATCCTTTGGATGTCTCTCCTGTATGGAACTTTAAACTGCCTTTGGCCAGACCTGTTCCTTAGATAGTTTGTATTGCTATGCTGTACTAATAGCAGGAAGAAGGCTTAGTGTGGAGCCTTTGGAAGCAGCCAAACATTCACACTTAAATGGCTCCTGCCAATATTGTGAACTGAATGAGTAAGCCACTTCAGAATATTGGCAAATGAGTCAGTTCCTCTGCTTGTCAGAGGAGAAGGGAAACAAAAAAAATTTTTTGACAGTATATAGTCTATCAATGATGTGCTTAATCACTTAGTTTTAAAAAATTGCTTTCGTTTAAAGGGCAAATGAATAAACTGCCTGCAGCCAAAGCCGCTGCTGTAGATCCAACTGCAAGCAGTTTCTCAACCAGCCATTTAAGGAGAGGCAAATGCAATAATAGATTTTTAAAGCATTGTTGCATACCTGTTGTAGCACATAAGTGGTAGTCTATATACAAAATATTTTTTTTTCATTTCTCCTGCCCTTTGCTGACCAAGAGGGGAAGTGATTAATTTGTAAGTATTCTGAAGTGGCTTGTCTGTTGGCAAATTTAAAGAGAAAGGCTTGCTTTTGATAATTTTCTGCAATCACACATGATGAAACCTATCCAACCCAGAGCTGTTCTACCAACACCAGAAAAATAGAAACCCCTTGAGAGAGAGACTAAAACGGTGCAGGTAGGAATGCTGTAGGGGTGGTCCAGTGTGCTCTCTAGCAAAGACATCATCTGACTGCTTTTTTTTATTCCTCACAATCCCCTCAATATAGTGCTCCAGACAGCAGGCTAAACACCCTGCCTGGTCAGCATCACTGTCTTTGAAGCATTTGCAGGCCTTAATCTTCGTCTGTTCTTTACCATCTGTGCCCAGGGTAGTTGTCCCGCTTGCAGATGGAAAAGCTGCTTTTACTCTTATCATGCCAAAGCATGACTTAGCATTATGTCTCAGTACAACCACTTGGTTGTTTATTTATTTAACCACACGGTTAAATATTTGGCAAATACGGCAAAGAATATAAAATGTGTTAGGTTAATTTAAGAACCACATGGTTTGGATATGAATGGGGTGGGAAGACCTGCGTGTCGGTCCTATATTAGGGACCAAATTGTTATCCTCTTTCACAAGTAGAGCAGAACGGGGTCAGAACACCACCAACAGCTAGGAAACACACTATTAGTCTCTCGTCCCACTGTATAAGGTTGGAGTACAGGATTTGGTTCATTTCTTTGTTTAAAAGATTTGATACAAACTTCCCCTATGTTTGTCTCAAATATAATGAGGGTTTGGCTAATGTGTTCTTGGAGTACCCAAGGCAATGTGGTGTTGCGATTATAGCTTGGAGCTGGAACTTGAGAGGTCCAGATTCAAGTTCCTACTGAATCATGAAGTGTGTTGAGCAACGTTGGGTCTCTTATTTGTTCTCAGCCCGATCTACCTTCCAGTGTTGTTGTAATGATACATTAGGAGCAAGGAGATCCATAGTACCCTGAAAGTATAGAAAATGTTATTTGTTCTTAGTGAGAAATGGTGCTTTCAATCACTTGAAGTATTTTGCATCTGGCATATCAACTGATTTTCATCTGATCTTACAAGGCCACATTGTAGAAATTGATGGATGTGAGGACATATGTTTGTGTGTTGGGTCTGGTCTCTGGATGTCTGTGGATTTTGTTGTATGTGTATACTGTGTATATACACACAATGAAAATAAATATCATTATTATGATCAGTACCCGAATATAGTTTGCAAATAAAGTAGGCCCATTAAATCAGTAGGGATCTGATGAGCCTCTCCATAAGTTATGTCAATTCAATGGGCCTATTCTTTTTGAGACTTAGAGATGGGGCTGAATCCAAAAAGAAAAAAAGGGATTTCTCATAATTTGTTATTCATCAGGGTTAATGAATCAATGGATTGATGCATTTCTGGTGATTAACCAAAAAAAGTCAAATCAGTTTGTCTCCACTTTTAAATGCTATGAAATAGCCCCCAAGGCACCTAAAGAGGGAAGCAGCCAGATTGGGATGGACCTTACAAGTTTTGATGAGAATTGGAGTTTATGCCTTTGAACTATGCACCACCAAAGAGCATCCCCCCGCCACAAAATGCCCCCAGTCACCTATACAAATGAAACTTGCAGAGACACTTTCTTCAACTCACTTCTACAACTCTTACAAATTTAGGGAAACTTTAGTTTTAGACATCTGAGTTACATAGCCACAAACCCAGGAAAACACCCTATAGCAGTGATGGTGAACCCTTTAGAGAACGAGTGCCCAAACTGCGATTCAAAACCTACTAATTTTTCACAAAGTGCCATTACAGCAATTTAATGTGAATACAGTTGACTGTGGAGGGGAGATGTCAGATACCCACAGAAAGGGCTCTGAGTGCCAACTCTGGCACCCGTGTCATAGGTTCGCCAACACTGCCCTGTAGCAACTGAAATGGGGAAATCCAATCTTCACCACACTTGGGTGGATTGTAGAGGAGGGCTAGAGGAAGTTTCTTTGCAGATTTGGAGTCTCTAGGTATATGAGGTGAACTTTCCTGGGGGGCCCTATTTAGGGGTTCATAACTCAGATATCAAAAATCTAATCTCCACCAGACTTGTAGAGAGAATCAGAGGAAGTCTCTCTCCAAATTTGGAGTCTCTAGGTGCCTTGAGGGGCAATGTATGGCCTGACAAAATGACAAATCAAAAATAACTAAACATTCATCAACTTGTATTTCTTGGGACGGAGACTATTTATGATGAATACGAATCAATGAATTTTGACAATTTGTCAAAATTCATCAGAAAATGTGATTCATTTTTCAGTTTGTCCCCATCTCTATTGATTAGTTGCTTTTAGCTACTTATTGATTCCTGGAGCCCCTTACTTGGAAGTAAATTACAACTAGTTACCTGCCATTAATTCTTTTTTCTAACCACAAGAGTATGACTGCATTATATTGAGCAGTGTCGTGCTATATAGCTCTCTTCCACAACAAGAATGACATCAGCATGAGCATCAGATTGCTACTAATTAAGAGGGTCCTTCTCAGTTTCATGGTGCACATGACTTCCTATGATGGGCCAGAGGCATCCTGAAATTTTAAAAAGGGGAGCGCTTCAATTAGTGGCAATTCACTGTGCTCGGTGATGCCACTCCCAGCTGAGGAACCACCTCCATCCTTAGGTAATATAGCTTGATGAAAAATTGTACTCAGGAAAAACAAGCCTTAATGGTGAAAGAGGGTTGTGCATTTCCAACTGCAGGACAGGCAACGTGGAAAGCACTACAAGTTTTACAGAGAGAAGATGCAATATTGAGTTTCTTAAGTTACCCAGTTGGTTACAAAGCTCAATGTGAGAACTGAGCTAGGAAATTCCTTTCTTTCAGCTAAGGTGTGATTCTGCAGTAGGGAAAATATATTTGGATCTGCTATGATCAGCAGTTTGTCAAAGTTGCCTCCTACTGGTTTCTGAGGGTGAAGTCACAATAATCATCCAGATCCTCACCTCCCTCCGGTCTCTGATGCCTTGGATCTGACAAGGTGCTAATTGGCAATTTCCACCTTTTTTGATTTTAATTTACAAAAGGGATTAGCAATAATATGTCAGAAACCCATTTAAAAAACTTCCTGGAAGCAACAGGTGCTCAGCTGAGATGAATGAACGAACACCCTTGTGAGTGTCCCTTTGTATAGCATCAGACAATCACACGGGGGGGGGGAGCAACTCCAGTGAACTGGAGCAAAATTAAACCACTCTTGCTAGATGAACTAAAAAAAGAAGATGCTTCACCACTAAAAAGAGATGGTTCTTCTTCAGATTTCCCCACGTTTAGCTTTGTGTTGTAGAGTTGCAGGGTTTCTTTTTTTTTGTTCATTTTGTCTGTTGCAAAACTGATGCAAACCACAGAGTAAATGATTGGTGTAGATGCCTCTTATTTATTTATTTATTTATTTATTTATTTATTTATTTATTTATTTATTTAGCTTGTATGTCGCCCACTACCCAAAGGTCTCTGGGCGGCTTACAATCAAAATGAACAATTAAAACATCATTACCATAAAATTAAAATAATAAAAACATGTAAATACAAGAAATACAATACATTAAAACATTTTTCTTTTTTTTCTTTTTTATCTTTTTTTTGCCACTGCAGCAAAAGTTGTCTTTCACCAGGTAGCTGGTTTTTATTATGCCATGCTTGCAGCAGGTGCAGTGTCATTAAGTAGTCTGCTTTATCTAATGAGGTACATCATTGGGCCATGCAGGAGACTCTACATCAGTGTTGGCGAACCTATGGCATGAGTGCCAAAGGTGGCACTTGGAGCCTCTTCACAGCCACCTGTATTCAGGTTAAATGGCTGTATTGACACTTTGCGAAAAATTAGTGAGTTTTAAATCACAGTTTGGGCACTTGGTCTCTAAAAGGTTCGCCATCAGTGATCTACATGGTCATTTATGGTTCCAAGCACAGGAGGCTACATGCTGAGTCAGTCTCTGTGACCTGATTTCTTTCTTTGTTTGTTTTTGATTTGGCATTGTTGCAGTTTATGTAAATAACATAGCTCAAGAAACTATGACTAACATCTCTGTGAAATATTCATAGTACTTACAGTAGAAACCTGCAGTCATACACATCCTGATGCACTCCAGCCTGATAGCTACAGCTGCTTCCTCAGTCTGTTACCACTGTTCCTCTCTGCCCCCCACCACTCTCTAGGACTTTTTGTGCTTTATGGAACCAGTCTTCTGCAAGCAAACAACAAATATGATTAACAATTATCGGGGTGGTGGTGGCAGCAGCAGCACACTGTATAGAATTGAGGCTTTGATGATTCTCATGTCCTGCAATAATTCCTTTGCATTTCTGCCAAGTGTTGATATGGTTGTTTCCATAGTTGAGAAGGTTCACTTGAATGGAGTATTGATTGGAGCTGCCTTCAATTCTCAGGGGATGAGAATTTATGTCCTGTAGGTTTATATGGCCCTAAAACAATTCCAGTCTGGCTGGGATGTGCCCCAACTTCTTTCCAAATCTTACAGCTTGGGATTTCCCCAACACCATGCTTACATTACCAGTTGAGTGAATAGGGAGAGGAGGACCTGCTTTAATCTCTGGTCAGAGATAAAAGATATTTGAACAGTGAAGATCCCCTGCTGCTCTGGGAGGCAGGTGGATCTGCTATGGGGAATGTCGGCTGGTATCTTTGATCTCTGGTCAGAGGTAACCAAGGGAAACTTGACCTGGATGGTGTGGGGTAGGAAAGCTTTCTAGAATCAAGTTGCAGGAATGCTTCTGGAAACAGCACTTGGGCTTTGCTCAGGTCACGTCCTTCCTTCCAGCTGGGGGTGGTTGGGCAACAGAGTGGTTGGAATATTACCCATTAATATGAAAGCTGCAATATTTTTTTGGGGCATGCATTTATTAATTTCAGGGAAAAAATGAAAGCAGCTTTCAGTTACCTCTTCTATATTAATATGAAGGCTTTTTACAGAATAGAGAGTTAAGAAGGCTTGTTTCTCACCGCTTTTCTGAACTATTTGTTTCCTACAAATTTTGTTTCCGTTTAATCAGGCGTGTTGGCATCAGAGGTCAGAAATGTTAACTAGTCAGTTAGCTAGTTAATTTTAATTAATGACACATGACTTCTGTGGCCAGTTATTCCTCCCTATGATTTCCAACCCATTAATGCCCATTACAGCACAGGTTTACAGGAGAAAGGATCAGGTAGAGGGAATGGGAAACTAAAGGCTGAAAGGAAAACGGTCCTCTTACTTCAGACCAAGTATGGTCCACATGTGGCTGCAGGGCTTAGGCTGTTTCATGTCTTCATAGCCCCCAGTCCTCCTTATTTGTTCTGATGAAATAAAATGTTCTCTGATGGGTGGGTGGGTGGTTGGGGAAGTCAGCTGGAAGCCTTAGGGCAGGCATGTCCAAACTTCGGCCCTCCTGATGTTTTGGACCACAGCTCCCAGAATTCTAAGCTTAGATTGCCAGTGGCAAAGGACTGTGGGAGTTGCTGTCCAAAACATCTGGAGGGCCAAAGTTTGGACATGCCTGCCTTAGGGAATTGCTGTTTTGAATAAATGGGGCACAGGCCCTCAAAGCAAAACTGGAAAATTGACATCTTGTCATCTCAATTTCAGAGCTTCTGAAGACTATGATTAGAGGTGGGCACGAATAAAAAAAATGGCATTTCGTTTGTCGTTTGTCATTTGGAGAGTCCATTTCGGTTTGTTTCCGTTTTTCATGAATTTTTGCAAAAAAATCATTTTCATTTTCGTTTGTTTCCATTTTGTTACCATTTATTTCAATTTTTTGTGATTTTTTTAGGATTGTAAGCAATTCACTCATATTGCAGTAACGGAAACGAAACACATGACAAAATTTCCGGTGTTTCTGTTTGTTTCGTTTCATTTTAGAGACAAAATTTGTCGTTTTGCTACGTAACGAAACAAAAAAATGAAAACAGAAATGAAAAATTGTTCGTTTCGTGCCTATCTCTAACCATGATGCATCATGGGCATGGACAATTGCCCACTCTCGCTTTAGATGAGCTCCTAACACTAGTTCCATTTCATTTGGATTACTGGATGGTGTTCTACAAGGGGCTGCCTTTGCAAAGTGTTTGGAAGCTACATTGGATCCAAAGCTCTGCTACCAGATTGTTAACCACAGCTGGTTACAAGGATTGTATAACTCTGCTTTTGCAAGAGCTCCGCTGGCTTCCAGTCTGTTTCTGGGCACAAATCAAAATGCAGGTTGTAACCTATAAAGCCCTGAATGGCTTGGCTCCAAGTACTTGAATAGAAGGCCTTTCCATTTATGACCCTGATTGTAAAATAATCAGACAGACATTTTGTCATGCCATCCACCCAATCTATGCAGCTGCTTCCTATGGGAGGTCCAGCTGGTCCCGTCTTTGCTGTTCCGTGGCAAGCAAGCAAAAAATGTTTTCTTCTCAGGCGGGCATTTCCTGAGTGACTGGCTACCGAAGAGGTGGGCTGATATTTTGGCTGTATTTTGTTGTTTCTGGGTTTCCTCCTCCCCTTCCAGGTGTTTTATTGTTAGTTTTTTTTCTAAACCTTGTAAGCTGCCTGGGGTCTTCTTAAGGAGAAAGGCAGGGGGTGATTAGTTTAAATAAATGAATAATAAACAACTCTAGGTGTGATGGTTTGCTGGGGCTGTCCTGGCGCATTCTTGAGAATTTTGGCAGAGCTCTGCTGATGACGCACCTGTTGGAACATCTAACCCCACATGGCTTGTAGATGTCAATTATACTGCCATGGATAATTCAAGGTTTATGGTGGGCATTAAAATGTTGGACCTGTCCTAATAAGTCCAGACAGAGCTTCTTTGAGTCTCTTTCAAATTTAGAGCAGGGAGGCTTATAATAGGGGCCTTATTTCATCCCAGCAAAGACTTTTCAGAGTGTGAAACATTTTTCACTCTCACCTTCACTTAGATGGAGAGGTGAAGACAGTCCTCTGGTGCTCAGATTACCTCACACAAATGTGTTATATATGTTGTGGACTGAATTGAATTACGCTCTGTGTAGGTTTTGGCAGCTTTGTGGCTTTGACTCTGAGTAACATAATGGCTAGTCTGATGATCACGTCTGCAGTTTCTTGAGCTTGTTTTTCAAGTCTTTCTAGGAAACTTCTGTTATTTGATTGTGACAACCCTTTGGCTTGTCACTGGTGCAACTCCTGTGGAAGAGGGAAGGAAATGCTGCAAGAGGAGAAGCAAGAGTCTATTTCATGTGCAGTAACGTGACAGTTTTCTGGCAGTGTACTGTGTTTAATAAAAAGTGACTTCGAGATTAACATCTTATGTTGCTTCTTTGCTAAAATGAAATCAGATTCCTCCCCCTCAGAATATCATAATGCAAACCAGTGAGTAAAGGTAATAAATCCGTCAGCTTGTGCGCCAGTTAATTCTTCTTGTAATTTGTTCTTGCTGATAATAATTTGGACTTTGGAGTAAAGTTGCAAGCATCTTGTGAAGTATATGTTAGGCCTAAGAGGAAGGAAAGCTGTGTTCATTGGCCATCCAGTAGGCATCGCAGTACGTCTTAGAGCAGGGGTGTCCAAACTTTTTGCAAGGAGGGCCAGATTTGGTGAGGTGAAAATGTGTGGGGGCTGACCATTCAGCCTGAACAGGGGAGAAAGGGTGTGGCATCTGCAACAGATGCAAATGCTCCAGTTTCCAGGTGCCCAAGGGTCCAGCGGCTGGTGCATGGCCCAGGAATTGGCCCCCACACACCTAAGACACACCACTGCTCGCATATGCTGCCCTCCCATTTAAAAAAATTTGTCAGTCATCTATCAGAGTTTTTCTTTTCTTTTAATTACACAAAAAAGCAAGTGCTCAAATTGAATTGGCAATTTTTATAAAAGGTTCCAAGCCAGTCTTCCATCTAAAGATGTGAATTATTGGTAAAAAGTGAAAAGTACACTCTCTGCCTTTTCTTTATCACATATCCCATGATGCCTCTCGGTTTGCCTTTTCCCCCGATTCTAGATCCAACCTCTAATCTTCCCGCTAATCTTCAGTCTGCTTTAGCTATTTGTATATATTTACTGGAAAAGTTAAATTTATGCATGTTTATTCAGAGATTTAAGTATATTAAGAATTTAAGCCTGAGAGATACATGTAGCACATACAGTCAGATTCACAATTTGACTTGCTGTTCCTGAAATACAAGAAAAACTAAGCATATGATTATTGTTCATTGCCATTATAATGCCATTATTTCCCAGAAACATTATTAGTCTCATTCACTAGCTGTTTAATGCATGCGGTTTATTGCTTATTCTTCCTACAGAAGGAAAAGGAAAGAGAAATCCTCTCCATGACTATAGAAGGACATCTGACACCTTACTAGTAGTGGGAATGGACAAGACACTGAAAGTGAAAACTAAGTTGCTAAACAGTGCAGAGCAGTGCGCCAAGAGATGCAACCGAAGCAAAGGACTTCCATTCATTTGCAAGTAAGCGGCATTTCAGTTTGCTTTGGTATTAACCACTGGTGCTAACCAAAGTACTAGGCTTGTCTTGGCATCAAGAGATTTTGGTTGACAAGCTTTTGATAAGCAAATAGAGGTTTCGAAGAGTGTTGGAAGAAGACTAGGTGGACATAAAAGTATTGTTTGTTTATTTATTTATTTATTTATTTATTTAATATATTTCTATACCACCCATCTTCCTAGAGGAACTCCAGGCAGTTAAAAAACCCATTTATATAAAAAAGAATATATATATGAAACACATCATCCAAAATAATATACAATAATTTACACTGATGTTGAGAGTTGTATTAGTTGCCAAGTTTGACTTCTGGGCTGTTCAGTTGCTGTCATTCTCTGGAGAGTGGGCTGGAGGAGGGTTTAGATGAACCTGGTTCCTGCTCCTGCTTCCCTCTCCCAAAGAGAGCCTTCATAGTAAGGAAATACAGCAAGCCCCCATGATAAAGGAAAATCTGCGATGTGCGAATGCTGGGTTGGGTTGGGACTGGGGGACCTCTCTGGGGCCTCCTACACTTACTGTAGGTCTGGCTCTGCCCCAAACAGGCCTCCAGTTGGCTTCCTGGGCCTCTTGGAGGCCTCAGAAGTGGTTTCAGATGATCCGGAATCCACTTCCGGTTCAGCGGGAAAAATTTTTTGGGCCTCTGACAGGTCCGGGAAGCCTGATGGAGGCCCCAGAAGTAGGTTCAGGTGATCCAGAAGGCACTTCCAGTTTTTGGAAGTCATTTCTGATTCACCAGAAACCACTTCTGGGGCCTCAAACAGGCTTGGGAAGCCTGTCGGAGGCCCTCTCAGGGCAGCACCAGGCCTGGGGTAAGTGCAGGAGGCCTCAAACAGACCCACACAGCTTGCCCCAGGGGGCCACTTTCATGGGGGGCCCTCTTGGGGGGGGTGAATATGTGGGGAATCTGGAATCCAAACCTCACCAAACTTTCAGAGCCTGTAGAAGATAGGCTGGGGAAGCTTTCCAGCATGTATGGTGCCACTAGGGTTCATGAAGGCCATTTTATAGGGTTTTAAAATAAATAAATGAATTGAGTGAGTCATCAGAAAAATTGTAAATTCATGATTTGTTGTTCATCGCTATTTATTTGTCCCCATCTTTAATCATGATGCAGCTGTGTCATAGATATTCTTGCTCTGGGAGACATGGCAGTTTCCAGGAGTGAAATGTTTTTCCCCCTTCGTTTTTGAGCTTCCATGTCAAAACAGTCTCGGTCACTGGAACTGTTGGCTGCAAATCTAGAAATCTGTATCTCTGGACTTTCTCCACAGATGATTCACATTAGCTTTTAGTGCAGCCTCTGAATTATCCCTTTCATATTCATGGAAGTCCCCATTTGGAATACAGAAACAAATGTTTCTAAGACTCAGAATTATGTGAAAAACCTTAATACTTGAAGACTTAAGTCTAAACCTGTGTGCTGGTGTTTAGATGGACAGGAACTGACATTCCTACCATTGAGTGAGATTTTTGTCTGCACAATAAAATCATATTTTCGGTTTAATGTTCCTTTTAATTTTGCACCATTTTGAGTGATTCCTCGAGGCTTGTCTGTTGCTTCTTCTCTTACTTTGTTCTTTGGTTTCGGAGACACTCACATTTTGCAAACAGGTGCTACATTTCAAGTCCTCTAGGCTTCTTTATCAGGCTAAGTGTTACAGGTCAGGATATGGTGGTAGAGGCTCCCAAATAACAGGATAGGGGGGAAAAGCCAGGCTATCTTGTTCAACGCAAAATGGAGGCATATGTACCAGAAAAGTTAATTTTTTATATAGCATTTGCTGCATTTCTTTGCCTCTGTTCCCAGGCAAAAAGTAACCATGCCTTTTGACACAAGCCAGTATGGGAGGGTAGTGGTGAGTGACTGGCAGTTCTTGATCTACCAAGATTAGGAAGAACAATGACAAACAGGCTACATCACCTACCTTAATGTTTTTGATGCCATTTTGGCTCTCGGTTTAAACAAGGAAGCTTGGACATCTGTGTCCTCTCTACCTGTGAAGCTCCACAGTGCACAGCTTGATGAAGAGTCCTGCTCAACTCAAAAGCTAGTTAGTGTCTGTTTGTGTGATTTTGAGTCTAATAAAGGCTACTGGCTACTGTAGATTTCAGATTGTGTACAAGGGCCACATAATATCCCCCACCCCTGCAAGTGTGTGGAGTAGAGATGGGCACGAATAAAAAAAATGGCATTTCATTTGTCGTTTGTCGTTTGGAGGGTTTTTCGTGAATTTTTGCAAAAAATTCATTTTCATTTTCGTTCATTTGTTACCATTTCATTACCATTTATTTCATTTTTTGTGATTTTTTTTAGGATTTTAAGCAATTCACTCATATTGCTGTAACAGAAATGAAATGCACAACAAAATTTAGGGTGTTTCTGTTCGTTTCGTTTCATTTTAGAGACAAAATTCGTTTGTCGTTTCGTTACGTAACAAAATGAAAAAATGAAAACGGAAATGAAAAATTGTTCGTTTCATGCCCATCTCTATTGTGGAGTTTTCACTTGGAAGAGCAAAGCTAGCAAACAGTGGAAATGTGAACAAATAAATACCTACAGGTTGTTTTTATATATGTCTCCCAGTAGTGCAGCTATGATTCTACAGTGGGCTTGCATAGGAAAAGTGCTTGAGACATCTTTGGTTGTTATTGGCTTAGCTTCCTTGATGTCACAGAGGATGTGGGTAGCATTGGGATAGACAGCTATGCCTATGTTGAGACAGAACTGTAAAATAACTTGCTAGAGTCTATAAGCATTGTTTTGTTGCCGTACATTTAGCTTTGTCTGCTTTGGTTTTTTGTGTGGGTTAACTGCTAAAATTTGATTGAGCTCATCAAATTTTCATTGGAAAGAGAAATCACACCCTAAATGAAATCACAACCTATATAAATCAGTAAAATATTGATTCTTGGACCGTGGAGGGAAGGCTGTAGTTTTCTATATTTTGGGATGTATGATAGATTCTGGGCAAGAAGCTATAATTCATTGTTTGTGGTACAATTGATATCCATTGCTGGATCTAGGTAAATTTATTGTTTATCCATTAAGGCCAGGTAATACTGTAGATGGAAACTGAGGGGAGAATTTGTCTGGTTTGCAGTAAGTTACTCCCCCACAGTTAAGTTGTAAGCTGAAAATCTGTTTGCATTCCACATAATTGTTGCTGAAAGCAGAGTCATAAATTAGATTCTGAGTAGCTTTTCACTGTTTCCAGCTGGTGAGGTGCCCGTAGTAGGATATATTTGTGTATTCATTCAGTTGTCTTTTCCTCACATTTTTGAGGGGGGGGGGAATCTCCTGTTAATTCTGGACACCACTTGAGTTGGAGCAGAGCTAAATAGGATCTGAACTTACAATTGCATCAGGCCTGTCTTTTACTTGTGAATCCTTAAGCCTTTATTTTGAACAACAATTTAAAATAATAATGGCCAGCACATACATTGAAGGAAGACAACATAACCAATGCTTATCAAACTTTGATGAGGATGTGGTAGAAGTTGTTGCTAACATCCCACTAGCAAAGAAATGAACCTGTTTTGAAGAAAAAAAACAACACCTGGAGATGGCAACTTTAATGTTACATCTTTTTTTTTGAGCGAGAGAGAGCTCCTATTGCCACCAGCATTACTTTGAGATGCAATGAGAGGCTGTGTGTGGTTTTTTTTTTTTTTTGCACCTTTTATTGTTTTGTTAAGTCATGTATTGGCCCATGTTGGAATACATTGAGATGGGACCTTACGAAAAATGACATGCTGTTTTGTCATTCCGTAAGCTTTCAAAACATTACAAAATGAAATGAAACACTTCTTTTTCCCTTTGAAAATGAAATGTTTCGTAACTCTGTAAAATGGCTCCCTTGTAAAAATTTGGTGCTTCTAGGACCCAGGGGAGCCATTATATAGAGTAACGAATTGTTTCATTATTGTTTCATTTTGTTATGAATGTTTTTTTAAAAAATTCATATAAAAGTGAAATGAAATGAACTATTAGTAGAAACAAAACAAAATGAAACTCTATTTTTTCTGTTTTGCGCCCATTCCTATTGAGCATTCTTAATGCAATAATGCAAATCTATTTTTTTTCAGCCCCTGTAACTTTGTAAAAAGCCAGTGCCAAGTAGTCTATTAAAGGAAATTTGTAGGAGGTAAAGCAAAAGCAAAGCAAGGTATTCTGGTTGTATACCACCCCATAGTGCTTAAAGCACTCTCTCAGTGATTTACAATTTAATTACAGTATGTGGGCTACACATTACCCTCCCACCCCCATGTGAGCTGGGTACTCATTTTACTGACCTCAGAAGGATAGAAGTCTGAGTCAGCCATGAACCAACTACCTGGAATTAAGCCCCAGGTCATGAGCATAGTTATAGCTGCAGTACAGCCATTTAACCACTGTGTCATGAGGCAACTAGTTTGTGTCAGTCATTTACTTTAGAGTGCACTTGTTTGTATCAAATTTTGTGTCTTGTTATTAAAAAAACTGAGCCTTTCGCTCCCGTGTAAGAGAAAGTACATCAATAGAATTTTGAAGCCACAACCTATTTGCTTAGCCTTCTAAACAAGCAGCCTATATAATGGTTCTTCTCTGTTCTAGAAGCTGTCATCCAGTATGTAATGGGGATCTATATATTTTGATCACATCACATACATAACTACGTGCACTGCGTTATTATGATGCCTCTTGAAAATGTTCGTTTCCATCATTCGGCATGATGGGTTGCAATTTGGATATTTGTCACACCCCTCTTGAAACAAGCATGTCCTGTAATAAGGATGTTTGTGAAACACTGAGTTTTTAAAAGATAGCTTTGCTTGATTCCATACCTTCTGGACTGAACATGTGACAAACCATAATTTGCAAATTCCAATTTGGCAACACCTACGCATTTGACAATCACAAAAAAGTTTAGATACTTTTCTAAATGCCCACAGATACACTTTAGTCTCTGAGTATGTATACATGGTACTTTTACTTATGAGTGGCTCTACTCATAAGTAATTCAACTTATGAGCACTGCTCTCCACTCCACAGTACAGCTGACTCTGACAGGTTGGACTTGTCAAAGACAGCTGTCAGTGCAGAGCGGAGAGCAGCATTCACTGCCCACTGCCACCTTGTCCTTTTCCTTGGTTACTTTGATCCCTGCAAAAGAGACTGAAGCAACCACAAAGGACGAGGTGGCCATTGCACCTCCTTTCCAACCTGCCAGAGCTGTGCGAACATGCACCTGTGTTTGGTACCTGTTTGTGTGACTCGGGTGGGTTGGGAGGGAGGCGTGCCTTGGCAACCTCCTGGGCTGCATGAAGATTACCTCCCGAGCAGCCTAGGGGGTTATCAAGGCAAGCAGTGGTGGTAGATCTCCAGGCTTCTCTTTCATTCACTCCCTTGACATGCCCAAGGCTGCCCGACTTTGATGTTTCTATGCAGCCCAGGAGGTTGCCAAGGCAAGCGGCGGTGGCAGATAGATGCTTGCCTTGGTAACCTTCTGGGCTGTTCAAAGATCCTTTTAAAAATGCCATTTTGAAAAGGTTCTTTGAGCAACCCGGGAGATTGCTACTGAAGCAAGGGGCAATCAGTAGCTTGCTTTTTGCCTGGAACTCATGGATGGAAGAAGGTAAAACTCGAGGTAGTGCAAAATGGCCCTGTCTTGTTCATCCCCCTGGCAAGTAAGGGTTAAATCCACTGAGTTGGGATTCCTAGAAGGGATGTGCATGTGAGAGGAGCAAGACTTGTTTCTCTTCATAGGAAATGCTCCTTTTTCAAAACATTCCCTTCTTGTTCCTTTTTTTTTCCTCCAGAGGGAAAATAGGACTTGGGCTGCTGGAAAGGCCACCTGGGCTCTGCTTCTCCCTTCTTGGGATCCAGAGAGCCTCCTCTTCCTCCTCCTCCTTCCTTCCTCCATAATTGCAACAGGATCGGATCCACCACCACTGCTTGCCTTGGCAACTTCCTGGGCTGCCTAGAAACATCGAAGGCAGGCAGCCTTGGGCACGTTGAGGGACCTCCTCTGGAGTGAATGAAAGAGAATCCTGGGGTATGAGGAGGGCGGGAACATCCCTTCTCTTTTTGACCCCCCCCGGGCTCCTCTGGATGGGAGGGTTTGGAGCGGCACCCTTTGAGGGCAGTGCACAGGAGGGGTGGGACAGGGGAGTGTGTTAGTGTGTGCCAGCCTTAAAGGAAGGTGGGTTCTTTGAGCTAAGGGGAAGAAAGGGGGTTTGTGAGCCTCACCTAAAGGAGCTCTTCTACGGGTCCTTCCCATGTGGGGCAAGTTCAGATGGCCAGGCTCCAGTCTGTGTGTAAAAACGCTCTGGGTGCATGCCAGCCCCAACATTAAGCTTCCCTGCCTCAATGTGTGTGGTGAGGTCTGAGCCAAGAAGGCACCTGGCTGCAACTTTCTCTCCCTCTTCCCTCCCTCCCCCCACACCTCTTGGTAACTTCCCAGACTGCTTGAAGATCCTTTTTAAAATGCAATTTTAAAAAGGATCTTCAAGCAGCCTGGGAGGTTACCAAGGCAAGTGGTAGTGGCGGATTGGCTTGGCTGTTGGGACAGCTTTCCCATAGGAATGCATTGAAATCTGTTCCCTCCGGAACACATTAATTAATTTTCAATGCATTCCTATGGGAATCTTCTGCTCTACTTACATTTTTTTTCTACTTACAAGCATGAACTTGGAATGGATTAAAATCATAAGTAGAGGTACTAGTGTGTTCCTTTAAAATGTGGACAAAACACCTCCCCCATAGAAAATGCTTCACAGAGTTGGCGTGCCACAGACATTAGAAGAATAATAAGTTCATAGAAATTGACATGGTGGATCTTTTCATCACTAAACAGAAATAAGATGAGGTAGTGGTTTTCAACTAGAGAAGTTTTCAATTTTGGGGCCCCAAAATTATTGAACCAATTGGCTATGCTAGTTAGAGCAAGAAACAAAGTGCAAAATGAGGAGGTGTTTTTAAACAGCTAATATTTCAAAAGCTAAACAATATCTAATACAGTAATCCCCCACATCGGGGGTGTTAGAGGCCCAACCTGATCCGCGATAAAGGAAAATCTGTGATATACAGATGCTGAGTCGGGTCAGGACCAGGGTGCCTGTCTGGGGCCTCCTACATTTACCTTAGGCCTGGTGCTGCCCCAAGCGGGTCTCTGACAGGCTTTCCAGGGCTGTTGGAGGCCCCAGAAGTGGTTTCTGGCAATCTGAAAGGCACTTCTGATTTTTCAAAAGTCACTTCCGGTTTGCCAGAAACCACTTCTGGGGCCTCCAACAGGTCTGGCAAGTCTGTCAGAAGCCCATTTGGGGTAGCACCAGGCCTAAGGTGAGTGCAGGAGGCCTCAAACAGGCCCACACATCTTGCCCCAGGGGGGCTTGCTTTCATATACTGTGGTCCTGCAATATACCGAAACTGCAGTATATGAACCGCAAAATGGCAAGGGACCACTGTATTGTTTTAGATCACTGAGTACATTCGAAAACTTCTGGAGAATTCTCCTGTATGCTTGGCTAATATGATACCCAATGTGGTGTAGTGGACCAAGTGATGAACCAGGACCTAGAAACCTGGGTTAAAATGTCTGTTCAGCTATGAAAACTGATAAAACCACTTTAATATCTCACCTTGAATGCTCTATTGTTGCTATAGGTTGGTTCTGACTTGACAGCATGTAACATACACTTAGCTATATTGTAAAGTAGCTGCTGTTGAGAACATTGAAGCTTATACCTAAGTATTCTATAGCTTTATACATGGTTATGAGAGCTCATTAACCTTTCATTTGACAGATGAGCTTGGTGGCTTTATTTGCTTGATTGTGGGCCATCTTATTGATCCACGTATCTGTGGTTCTTTGACAGACAGAAGTTGTGTCCTTTTCTTAATATTGATTAAAGCAAGAGGAACAATACATCAAGGCTTGCTAAGAATTGTGCAGGATTTTAAAAGGATTTGGTTTTCAGTGACAAGACATTTTCAAACCTTTGTTTACAGTGCACCAAATTTACACCAGAGGTAGTTCGATCATGAAGGAGGTCTTATCAGCTTTTCTTCCCAGAGGGTTAATTGTTTTGCAGTGAGTGACCCTTCTATACCTTAGTTCTAATTTAACTTTACTTCTCTAATGTTAACAAAGGAAAAGTACTAATAGATTCTTACTTGTGATGAACCAGATGAAAGTGAAGTGCCTGTGGCAGAAGAGATTGCAATGCTGGTTACAGAATTCTAACTGTCAATGAGATTTCAAGTTGGGCTTTTAATTCTTGGATGTATTTATTTATTTATTTATTTATTTATTTATTTATTTATTTATTTATTTATTAGTCTTGTATCCCGCCCATCTTCCCCAAAGGGAACTCTGGACGGCTTACAGCAATAAAAGCAAATAATAATAATTATGATATTAACTGAGCTCAGTGACTGGTTTTTTTATCTGGTGAACGCTGTTGTCATTTGGCAAATGGATTGATGTGTGAAGTTACAGCTTAATGACATGAGTAAGAATTAATAAATGGACGAACCCTGATTGTGCTTACATAAGTGAGATGAGATTCACAGGTTTAGGTGCAGGGCAAACAGCACCGAAACCATTATCCAATACAGTGCCAGTTGATCCTAGTGGAGAAGGAGATGGTTACTGAATAACCAGTATTATTACTGGTACTGTATTATTCAGTACTGTTACTGAATAAGCAGCTGTCTGGCTGAATTCTGTGGTCACATAATTCATGGCAGTCCCGAGGTATTTCTACAAAAGTGACAAACTTAAAATATCTTAATGTGTGCTGTTGCACAGGAGCTAGTTTTCAGTGCTTACTAGTCTACTGGGTACTAAAAATACATATTTAGTTGGAGTTTACTTTTGCACCACAAGGTGAAGAAAACAGTTGTGGAGCTGATGCTCTAATTGAGAGTGCACTGGAGAAATTTGCATGGAGGTCTCGTAAATTTGGTAACAACACTGATAATGCTTTGTCCAGTATTTTTCCCTAACTGCCTTACCATATGTAGGAAGTATAGTAATCTGTCCCCAAGCATCTCTCTGAAGCATGCTGATGTTTCCTAAATTGAAAGAGGGGAATTGATTCATAAGGTCCACAAATTTGAACCATGTGGTGTGGAATGAAGGTTCTTTTCCTCTCGTACAAGGCAGTGTGTAATAATCTGTCTTGCATGAATCACAATAATCATTCACCCTGTTTTCTGCACAGGGCATTTGTGTTTGATAAAACTACAAAACGTTGCCGTTGGCTATCCTTTACTAGTCTAGAAAATGGAGTAGTGAGAAGACAGAACAACACATTTGTTCTCTATGAAAAAAAAGGTAAGTTGATTATCTGTCAAATATGGCATTACTTAAATGATCTCTTCCAGAATGTCTCAATAACAGATGCAGTTCTTTCCTCATAATAGAAGTTAGGCAACATTAAAAAGTATACCTAAGTAGTTTTTGCTTCTCTAGTAAATAGAGATGGGCACGACTCAGAATTTTTTTTCGTTTACGTTTTTGTTTTCGGCTAGGGTCCGTTTCGTTTCGTTTCCATTTTCGTGAGCTAATTTCAAAATTTTTTTGTTTTCGTTTCGTTACGTAACGAAAACGAAAAAACAAAAACAAAAACAAAAAAATTTCCGTTTCTCCCCATTTGGCTCCATTATGTGTTTTTCCAGTAACGAAAAACGAAAATTGGCTCAAAATTAGTCGTTTCGTTTCCGTTTTTGGTCCATTTTTGAACCGTTTTTGTTTTCATTTCGTTACGTAACGAAAACGAAAAAACAAAAACAAAAACGAAAATACCGCTAAGTTGTGCCCATCTCTACTAGTAAAATATCATTTGTTGAATGAAGTGAAAACCTTGAGAAAGTAGAAGCTATGAAAACCACACAGAGTGTTTTCTTTTAGTTCCCATAAAATTTCTTTAATGTAAATGCAATTAAGGCCAAGGACTTGGATATTGCCTGTGTTGTTGTTTACTTCAAATGGGGGACTCACATTTCAAACTTGGCTTGGTATCTTCGTGATTTTTCACAGTTGGTGTCTGACCAAAAATATCTGAATTTTTCTGAGTGCACTTCTGTTGTATCCTAACTTAAAAGTTTTAAACTTTAAAGAATTATTTTGCCCAATGGGTTCCTATTAGAGATGGGCTGAAATTTAATTTTGCAAAATCCATTCAAAAACCACCATGTCATATTCATACAAATTGATGAATTTTAGCAATTTTTGATTTGCTGATTCATTAGGCTATGCAATGGCTTCCAAAGCACCCAGGAACACCAAACGTACAGGGAAGCCTTCTCTGACTTGCTTCTACAGTCTTTTCAAGTTTGGTGAATATTGGTTTTCCCAAACCAATAGCTAATGGACACTTTCCGAGGGGGGGGGATTTTATGGGTGTATAACTCATGGTGGGATTGTAGAGGAGAGTTGCAGGAGTCTTACCTGCAAATTTGGTGTCTCTAGGTGCTCGAGGAGCTCTTTCCTGTGGGCGCCCTCCTTCGGAGAGGGGATAATTGAGACATACAGAACCAGTCTTGCAGAGCTCGTAGAGGAGAGTCATGGAAAACTCCCCTGCAACTAAGATGCCTCTAGATGCCACGGATGCCATTTTATAGGGTTTTAAAGTATTTTTTTTAAAATAGAAATTGATTAATCTACTTGTAAGGGGAAAAATCCTATTTTTGTGTGATTCATTGACGTTGAGAAATCACAAATCAAAAGCAATCACCATTTTAAAAACTCATTTCATCCCTGGTTTCCACCATTTTAATAGCCATGACTAAGCACAATAAAGTTGGATGATTTGGTTTTTGTTATCCATGGCCCTAACAGAAGTGTGGTACATTACACCACTTCCAAATTCCTTTACATTCGTGCTCGGTAACAAACATGTAAGCTCCTCCATGTATGTATGGAGGAGCTGATGATTAGCTCAGTGGTTTAGTCCTCTGGTTGAGAGCAAGATGTTGAGAGTTTGATTCCGCACCGTGCCTTGTTGTCAGAGGGTGGACTAGATGTTCCATAGGGTCCCATCTAGCTCTGCATTCTAAGATAAAATTATTATATTTAGGTGTTTTTTTAAAATTCCTTTTTATAGACTATGTGAGAAATTGTATCACTGGGAAAGGAGCAAGTTATAAGGGAATTGTATCCACGACGAGAAGTGGAATCCGGTGTCAGGCGTGGGATTCCACAATACCTCACGAACACAGGTAAGTTTGATCAGAGCACAAGCGCAGCATCTTTCTGCAAATTTCATTCAGCATCTGAATGAACTGACATTTCATACATTATGTTGTAGCAGGTTCAGGTTTGTCAGTGACAAACATTCAACAGGAAGCCACAGTCAACCTAAAAACCCAGTGAGTGTACCTGTGTATTGTACATGACTGCAAATACATTTCGCTGTAGCCACACATTAGGTTTTAGGTACACAGAGAAAATAATTTACAGATGCAGTTTAAGTTGTCAAATGCCCTGAGAAATAAAGCTGATGCTTGAAACCAGGTGAGTAATTGGACTGGTTGAAATGGGCTTATCGGCCGGCTCTCCCAAAGGCAGGTCCCCCCAGCCTCTGAAAATAGTCCACTGAGGATTGGAAGACTTTGCCAACAGGTTGTGGTGGAGATATCCTATTGATAGCGATGGTGGGGAGCACTGCTCAGTGCAGAAACATTGATTGTCTTAACAGTTTTCTTAAATGGAAGAGTAAATTCGTGAGCACTGTCCTGAGTCAACAGTTTTTGCATGAGCAATCTCCCCAGCTGTTGGTTCCACATGTGTCTATGAGTCTGGGACATCAGTCACTTCCAAAGTTATGTTAGATTCAAATGAAAGTTTGGAAAGGCCTAGAACTACTGGAAAGATGCTCCTGGTATGCCTTGTGTTGTTTGCTTGTGGCGATCGGTGTATTAAAATGTTTCTGCGTTATAGGCAATGATGAATAATGATAACCTATTCAGGGCAATCTAGATTGAATGTTGTTGGCTCTTATTTAATGCTCATCTTTCCCAAGCTTAGGGCTTTGTGATGAAAGAGAAGGGGGAGGGATTTCCCATAATACTCTAATACACAAGGGTGTGTGAGTTCTAAGCACACGCAGGAGATGTAATTCTCCATCAGAGAAATTTGTCTGAAGCTGTCCTTAGCTAAGAGGTTATGAAAGAATTACACGATGATAACATAGAAGGAAATGAACAAAAATATGCAGAATATAGTAGTGGGTGATGGCATGCACATTCTTTTCATTGTTGAAAGCAGACAAAGAGGAAACAAGGTTAGTGCATTCCACATAATCTTAAATATAACAAAGTTAGTTTACCAATGGATTTGCTTGAATATTGAATGGACTTGTGGACAGAAATGAAACAGTATGGTTTGTGATATTTTCCCAAACATAAATACCTGTACTTTCTACCAAGCCAATAGTTTTCACCATTTAAAAGGGGAAACATTTTTTTTAAAAAAGAGTATTTTGATACCATATCTAAGCAGAGGTTCTCTCTATGAAAGACTCTGCTATTATGACTGAAGTTGCACATAGTGAGAGCATCTGGCCCTAAGTAATTATTGCATGTAGCAAGATGCAAATTAACTAGACACTGGAACAGGGTTTTTTCTTTGTCCCCCCACCCCCTGTAACTTTCTGTAAGTTACAGTCCAATAACTATGACAATAAAAATAACTCCCAAACATGCTTCACGTATTTTATGTGTTTTTCTGTATTATGTAAAGCATCCAGAATAGCACTATTAACGAATAGGGCAATGTATAAGTTCTAGAAATAAATAAAATAAACAAGAACAAAAATAGCTTTCACTAGCACGAACAAATGATGTCCCATTGATTTCTGCTATTCCTTTTTTGCAGTTTGTCTAATGTTGGCCAAATGCTCTTGAGATGTTATGCACATGCAAGAGGGGTCATGTAATTGTAGCAAATTGATTAGATCATTTGAGCTCATAACAGGCTTGGCTGTTAGCGACAGCAATGTACAGGATTCATTTTGCTTAGTCATACCATTGCAACAGAAGTTTTGCATGCATACATTTGTGCCATTGCTTCTTTCCAGCATCCATCCATACTATTTTTAACTTGAGCCTGTACTCCAGCTAAAACTGTGCTCATGACCTGGGGTTCAATCCCAGGTAGCAGGTTCATGGTTCACTCAGCCTTCCATCTTTCCAAGGTTGGTAAAATGAGTACCCAGCTTGCTGGGTAGTTGGCAAAGTGTAGCCTGCATGCTGTAATTAAACTGTAAACTGACCAGAGACTACTTAAAGTGGTATGGGGCGGTATAATAAGCAGAACACTTTGCTTTATATGTTAAAATATTATTGAAGGAGAAGTAAGATAACTTATTCGTGAAGGTACAAAAGGTTCACTGCGGTGTTTGCATGCTCTGATACTGTAATGATTGTCATTTTAAAACTAGCTTTTTGCCTTCGAGCTATCGAGGTAAAGATCTCCGGGAAAACTACTGTCGGAACCCCCGAGGAGAAGAAGGTGGACCGTGGTGTTTCACAGTTGATCCAAAAGTGCGGCATGAAGCTTGTGACATTCCTCTCTGCTCAGAAGGTAATACAGTACTTTGAATATCCACTACTAAAACATAACTCAGTGTTTTCTTTTGTAAGAGAACTGAACACGGTACAAAATAACCAAAAATATTATGTCTTGGATGCTTTATTGTGCACCTATAGTTCCATATTCCTGTGCTGCTCAGTTTTCAGTAAAATCCTTCTCCAAAGCTATTGCAAGTGGTCTTCTTTGTTCTTACGCTAGAGATGGGCACGAAACGAACAATTTTTCATTTCCGTTTCCATTTTTCATTTCATTACGTAATGAAATGACAAACGAATTTTGTCTCTAAAATGAAACGAAACGAACAGAAACACCAGAACTTTTGTTGTGCGTTTCATTTCCGTTACTGCAATATGAGTGAATTGCTTAAAATCCTAAAAAAATCACAAAAAATGAAATAAATGGTAACAAAATGGTAACAAACGAACAAAAATGAAAACGAATCTTTTGCAAAAATTCACAAAAAAACGGAAACGAACTGAAACGGACCCTACAAACGACAAACGACAAACAAAATGCCATTTTTTTAATTCACGCCCATCTCTATCTTACGCTATGCAACCAACACTGCTGCTTCTGTTGTATCACTCTCTTTTTTCTGTTCAATCACCTTCTGTCTCTTGATGTTTCCTGCAATTCCTCTCTCTTCTGCAAGCAAAGGAGGGCATGAATATTGGGAACAAGCCATTACTTATACTGTAATAAGAGGGGACTTTGAATAAGTTGGGATTTAAAACATTTGATGATACTCAGGACAGTCTTAAGAAATGCCTAGATAAAGTTGTGCTGCTGTTTAAATGTACTGTATTTGAGGAGGGAAATGGCCAAGGTTCTTCTGATATACACTTAGGGCACTACCACATGGCTGAATAATCAGGAATAAAAAGGGGACATTTTGTTCCCTGATTCTGGTCATGTGACTTTTTTCTGTTTTCTCTGTCCACACTTTCACATCATGTTCCGAAACATATAAACTGGATTTAGTGTCCACATGTATTGGGCAACAATTAGTCTTCCACAGTCAGGGGATAGCCATCTTTCGTAACAGCTGTTTTCTTGTGCTTCACTGTAGACTACATAACCCATCTAGTCCACCGTCAAGGGGAGCCACCACTAGTGAGCCCAGCAAGATGGGTTACCTAGTCCACAATCAAGGGAGAGCCAGCCTTCATAAGCCCAGAAAGATGGGTTACCTAGTCCACAGTCAAGGACAGCCAACCTTCGTAAGCCCAGCAAGACAGGTTACCTAGTCCACAGTCAAGGAAGAGCCATCCCTCATGAGCACAGAAAGATGGGTTACCTAGTCTACACTCAAGAGACAGCCAACCTTTGTAATTACAGCAATATGGGTTATCTAGTCCACAGTCAAGGGAGAGCCATCCCTCATGAGCACAGCAAGATGGGTTATCTAGTCCACAATCAAGGGAGAGACAACCTTCATAAGTACAGCAGGATGGGTTTGTAAGCACAAGAAGACAGCTTTTATGAGAAATGGCTCTCCCTTGTTTGTGGGCCAAACCCATCTTGCTGGGCTTACAAAGGTTGGCTCTTCCTTGATTGTGGACTAGATAATCCATCTTGCTGTGCTCATGAGGGATGGGTCTCCCTTGACTGTAGACTAGGTA
>JAHTLZ010003305.1:7005754-7040079 GCA_023846285.1 Phrynocephalus versicolor
CTTCTTCTTCTTCTTCTTCTTCTTCTTCTTCTTCTTCTTCTTCTTCTAGTTAGCAAATATGGCTTGTGACATGGAATTATGCTGCCTCCATGTAGGAAAGCCAAGTAATTACGAAACCCTTCACGACACATGTGAGTGTCTTTGTGTGAAACAGACTAAAGCAGCCATACCTTCGCTGTGTGAATTAACAGTCTCCTTCCTCCATTCATTCTGAACAATTGTTTGTTTGGCATGTCTGAAGAAGTGGATTATAATCTATGAAAGCTCTAAATGAAGCAAATTTACTTGCTTTAAAGTGAACACAATCGTTTTTGTGTTGTTCATCGTAAAATTAGTGCAACTCCCATGTACTGAATATTACAGAGCTGCTGAAATGTGGAAGTAACAGGAATAAGGCAGTTGAATTAATGCCAATTGGGTGAGTCAACACCTATGTTTCAATGTGCCATGGGTTAGTGGACCTACTCTAGTTCCATCTTACAACTGCATTGCAGCAGATCTTGGTTTGAGTGAGTTTTGAGGAAGAGCTGTGGTTTTCCTATGGTCCACATTTATTAAAAATCAGAAATAACTCACTTTTACATTTGGTGGTCATGAAACATCCAGTTAAGTTCATAAGGGTATTTTTATTAACATAAATAGGTTCAAATGTTATGAAGTGAGAGAGGAAGAAGAAGAACGGGCATATGTAGTTATGAGGGCATCTTAGAGATAATGTAAAGGCAGCATGTTATCAAACACACTTAAATTACTGGCACTCTTTATGAGCTTAACCTTTACTTTTTGCCTGCTCTACTGGAATAGTCAAACTTTAATATTTTTAAGCTTTTGGTCCTTTGCCTATGAAAGCAGTAACAAATTTCATGCTAAGTGATCTAATATTTACGCTCTGTCTGTCCTCAGTTCCCCCTACCCCCATCCTCAAAGAATTATCTGTATCTGTATTGGCAAGTGACTTAAGTGCAGTGTGTAATTACTGTGAGTTTATGTTTTGGGACAATTACTTAATAAGGTTGTGTATTTCTTTAATGCCAAAATATGTGAGTCAGTGTCAATAAAAGAACACTGTAGACTAAAAGGTTTGCGCTCACTGGTTCTTTGTCCAGGCATGCTCTACTATCTGTAACGCTGAAGCGGACAATGAGTGTGGGTTCAGGCTTCACAGTAGGGTCTAAGGTTTTACTGCATATGTGAACTGGAGTAATTATGACTATCCATCAGTAAACATTGAGAACTGTTGTATTAAGAGGAGGATTAAGGACTGATGTGGGAAATTAGTGAAGATAAATTCTGATAAATCCAGGACAATTAAAAATTGATATTTACTTAAATGTATTGATAAGTTTTTTTGGTTTTTTTTTTTTTGGTTTGTTGTTGTTGTTGTTGTTTTGCAGTGTAGACTACTTCTCTATCTGTCTAACTTGGAATAGTTCTTTGTATGGAAATGAATAGCATTTGGTGTCATGACATTTTTCTTTGGATATTTCACTTGCTCCTAAGTAGGTCTATTGGCTCTGTCAAATGGGATTTCATAAATTATATTTCCATCAATCAGACTTCAATTTATTATGACATTATAGATCATTTTTTAAATTTTAATCCTATTTAAGTAGAGAAAGTTCTGTGTCAGTGTCATCCTTCCAGGATAAGCACATGGAACTGAGATTCTGGTTTGTGTCCCTTCATACTTGTGGACGCTCTTTTTGTTTTAGGAGTGATCATTAATCCATTTCATGCTCCAGTTAAATAACAAGCAATATTTTCTACATAGCAATTTACTTGGAAACCAGTTGTAATTCCGACTTGTACTGGTATTGTTTCACAGAATACTTAATCACCAACTGGAGGGACCATGTCTTAGAACAGTTTCTATGTGCCATTGCTCTCCTTATTAATAACTTGGCTGTTTCTTGAACCAGGCAAAACATGTAGGGTATGTGTAGATAAAAATTAACCATGCCCTTTCGCTTAATTTGTGCTAATGAGAATAGAAGGTGTAGTATCATGACATGGAGAATTTACTTAAGTTTGGCTCAGGGGAAAGGGACCAGGGATGCGTGTACTGTTATAACATCACATGTTGCTGTTTCTGCATGATCTGCATTACAAGAGAAAGAAGGGTAGCATGAACGATATTTTGGATAATATTCAGTTCCACTTTATATTATCCCAATATATGGGAAAATATCCAATTCCACTTGTATTTTGTATTGGGCTTTCCCCCTGTGATAGGTTAATAATGTTATGAAGAAATGCTGGCAAAGGGGAAAGGTAGTAGGAGAAGAGGAAGATTGAAAACAAGATAGACTGATTTAATAACGGCACCCACCATCTTCATTTTCCAAGTCTCAAGCAGGGTTATTAGTGATAGGAAGATTATTAGTTCATAAGGTCATTGTAAGTCAAAAGTGACTGCACAGCATGCAACAAGTTAATAACGTAAACCATATGCAGCTATTCATTTTTGTTTGTTTGTTGAAGATTCAGGAAGATAGCTTCTGTCTTGTCAGAAAAATGTCACATTTTACCACCACCAACTGAACTTTAAAAGTTGAGAACCATTGGAATAGCAACCAGCATATTGTGTCTTGAACAGGTTTCCAAAATGGTAGGAGTAATCTTGTTTTTAAGTTTTAGATTTTTTTTTGTATTTCCCCCCATCTATTTTCAAACTGGACACTTGAAGAGTAGTTCTGTGTATTTTTCTTGCAAGCTGATTATAAACACGAGCAAGCCAACAGACTGTTTTGGTACGTGAAGCCAACCTGGCTCTCTAAACTCAGGGAGAGTTGTGCAGTGAGTTCTTTCTCCAGTGTCATGTTCCAAGCTCTGAGAAAAGGTTATGATAATATGTCAGTCAGTCATTGTTGTTCTATAGTTCTCGCTAGTACAATTTAATTGCAAGCCATCAGCACAAATGGAGCTCCTGTCTCTGCTGGAAACAGCTAAAAAGCCAATGGGTTCTTCCCTTGAAACGTCAAACAAAATAGTTAATCAGTTGCATTAAACCTTTTTCTCTGTCTGTAGGTCCTGTCTCCTTACAGCACCTTGAGTGTGTGGTACTGAAGAGGTGCACTTAGTGGTCTAAAGGCCATGGTTTCATGTGTATTTGTACATAACTTTGAGCCTGTGCACCTCTCAAAACTAGGCCTTGGCATTGGCTGAGGCATGCTTCAACAAAATGGGCCAAGTGGTTAGTACTGCAGAAGATAACTGTAGAAACAGATTCATTTGCACAACTTGAATCATAGTGGTACAGATGTGTGAGCACATACAGTGGACCCTTGTATAACAAACAGTTTCTATAACATAAAATCTGTACAACATAAAAAATTCCAGAGATAGCGGAAATCAACAAAATCGCCTATGGGGCGAATCTGTGCAACATAAAAATGGGATTATTCCATTTTCAATGCATTCCTATGGTAAATTTGTATAAAGGAAAATTTGCTTAACATAATTTCATTTGTAATGAATTAATTCTTTTATACAAGGTACCACTGCATTATTAACCACCGCCAATCTTTCTGGCTCTCAGCAATCTATCTTTGAAATTATATTTCCAGGATTTGTAAACAAAAACATATGCTCTGTATTCTAGTAACATAACTCATGCAGGGTATAGAGCATTTGCCCTGAAATGTTCTCCTCATTGGTGGGCCAGAGCTTGGGTTATGTAGCCTGGTCTCAATTAGCGGTGTGCCTTTTAAAATGTAGTCACTATCGGGAAGTATTAATTATGCTCAGCCTAGTACATTATTACAGTGGCTACCTAAATGACTTGTGTAATAGGTTTGAAATTAATGTACTGTTTGCGCTGGGGAAGAGACATCTTATCTCCTGTGAATCATAGTTGCCTGGAACTGCTGTATAGCTCAGTGGTTTAGGTATCTGCTGCAGAGCCAGAGGTTGGGAGTTTGATTCTTCCCTGTGCCTCCTTGAAAAGGGCTGCAGCCATTGAACTATAGAGTTTCTTCCCTCTCTGCAGTTTTAAGATCAGTATAATATTTAAGATCATTATAATTATATATAAAATATATACCCATATATATATAATGGGTAGAATCCTGTTGGAAATTTTACAGTAGTGTGAGAGAAATCGCTTAAATAGTGATAACGAAGTGCTGCTCAATAGCACGGGGATGTTTGGGCTTTCATCCACGAACTGAAGCTTCACCTTGTTAATAAGTGGCAAGTTATCACTGTCATTTACATAATTTTCCTTGTTGAAGTGTAAATTACCAGAAGTATTTTGGCAAACATTCTCCTCCACCCCACCCATCCCTGCCAAAAGACAGAAAACGGAGCCACTGAAAGGAAATATTAATTTGAAATATAAACTGTATTCTCCACTGAAAGCATGCTTTATGCCCCCGCCCCCCCCCCAAGATGGCACAGAAGTTGTGTTGTTGTTCATTGGAAATCATGACATCCTGTTCAACTTTAAGAATAACAAGAACCATGATGAGAGTAATCTCTAAGAAAGAAAAACCACCTCCCTGCTGTCTAAAATGTGGTTGTTTACTTGATGATTTCTGGGGATCCAAACTGCTCTGTGTAAACCAGTGGTCCCCAAACTTGAGTCCTCAGATATTTTTTGGACCCAAACTCCCAGAATCCTTCAGCACTAGGTTTGCTGGCCTGCATTTCTGGGAGTTGTAATCCAAGAACATCTAGGGGCCAAAGATTGGGAAGTAATAGTTTAAATCTAACTTCAGTATTTATTTAAGACAAGAGCAGATGAAGCCTAGAGTACAGAAAATATTATATTCTCAAGAATAGGGTAGCAACCAATCTTAAATAAAGCAGCACATGTGGCCCAGTGAAGACTTTAGGTGTGAGAAGTGGGCAACTTGGCAGTCTTCAAATGTTTTGAATGATAGTAGTCACCCGGCATAATCTATATTTAGGGATTATGGTCCAAAACAGCTGGACAGCACAGTGTCCTCCACCACTGTCTCTTTTCTGTTCGAGCAATATATAACCACTGCCCCTGTATGTCCTGTCCATGTACCTATTCAACATTTTTTGATTTTCCTTGGAGCTGCATTCCTAACATTTCATGGGATCTTGAGCCTCTGGACACAATGTAATATACTCTTAAACTGGGTATAAGCTTCCTTAAGAATCAGAACCACCAGGCAAAACATGTAGGATTAAACTATCAAGATAAAATATGGGTGCAGATAAGTCTGGAGTAGATCAGTTGTCAGTGGCATCTCACAGTCACCCCAGATGGGACCAACCTGAGGTGGTTTACAGTTCTTAAAATTCACCAGGTTTTTTTAGTGGATCAGTCACAGTGAAGCCTGAGAAGCATCCATAAACTTCAGCTCCTGTTGTTAAAAGGTTATGTGGCAAAAACTTTTGTAAGAAACTTGTTTCCCTGGCCTTACTCTGAGGGAAGAAACCTGGTTGATCTTAGCTCCAAAGAAAGCACAAGTTCTTAGTCTGCAAACAAATTAGAGGGATGAGATTTATTATTTCTTTTTTACACCCATGAGGATGAAAGAGCCTTCTTCAGCAGGCAGTTGTAAATAATGTTTTCAACTGCTCATGAGGACTCCCATCTGTTAGCAGTTCTACAAGGCCTCTGGTTCAAAGGTAATTGCCATCTGCATTCCTCTAAACCAACAGAACAGTCACCTGCAAATGGACCACATATAATAAAAGTCAAACAAACAATGACTTTCAAGTGAATAATGAAATATTGTTCACTCAAGAAGTTTATAATTGTTCCTAATTCTTTCCACAATCACTTCCTTTAAGAGCAGAAGGAGGGCATGGAATTGATTAAAAGGAGAGCGGGAAAACCCCTGACAAGATAAAGGAGGGCCAAGCAAAACTGTGTTTCTTGTAGTCATTTTTCACTGCAGTGCTGGAAATGAGGGCATGGCCTCTAAATAGCCTGTCTTCTAAAAATAGCACTATCGTTAGTACAGAGTTTATTGAAAATAGCTTCCAGTTTGAACCCAGGGCTGCTGAACTATGGAACTCTTTTGTTTAATGAGTCTGCCATGCCAGGAAGTGTTTATAGTGTCTACACTTAATTGGACCATTTGAAGATAGCAGAGGAAGGCTCTTGTGTCAGACTTGACAGTAATGGGTGGTTGCCCAATTAGGGGAATGACCCCATTTGATGGCCTATATCATAGCAACATAGTTTCCTTCCAGTTATTACTTCTGCTGGTTGGGCTTTTTGATAGCTGCTCTTTCTGCTGCATTTGTAGACACTGAACACGTAGTATGTTTGGTTTTTCAGCGAGTTAAGGCAAATATGATGGCTGTCTCTGCCTCAAGAGGTCATCCGGGTCCTATCATTCTTGTGCAACATGGTCAAGGCGACTCGGTTGACATGCTTGTGGATGTATTTTGCAGATATCCTGACAAAGGCTTTGACGATAATTACTGTCGTAATCCGGATGGGAAGCCGAAACCATGGTGTTTCACTCTTGACCCAAACACCCGCTGGGAGTTTTGCAACATCAAAACGTGTGGTGAGTTGAACCCAAGAATTTGTTATGTCCTTTTAATAATAATTTATTTATTGTCATTGTGTGTATATACACAGTATACACATACAACAAAATTCAGATACCGATCTCTGGAGTGCCAAGCCGCTGCAAGTGCTTGCGCCGCCATCTTGGAATTTTTGGTCCTTTTGCTTTTTCCGAGTCATCAAAGACCTAGTCACGTGTTTTGCACAAAAGGTTAAAACAAAAATTGAAGCAGAAAAAAGAGTACTAGTGCCTGTTGTTGTCTCGGTGTGGGCAGTCTGCAGGTGAGAAGGTCTGCTACATGTTGAATCTTTCCCTAAGATTGGGAAACCTGATCTCCATTCTTCTGGAGTTTTTCAGGCAAAAATCAAAGGAAAAAAACAAGACAAAACAAAACAAATTTACATATTTTAATGTAACATTTCGTGGACTACACGCCCACTTCTTCAGACATGTACTGTATAGCAGCAGAATGAGGTGTGAAATATAATATGAGATGGGATATACATATCATTCCAGATATTCATTGGCTGTAGTATATAGAGTTGGGGGGTGGATAGGGGAGGGGAGGGGGGAGGGGGGAAGAAATGGAGGGAGAGTTAATTAGTAGAAATGGTGAGAATATTAAATGGTGAGAAGATTGAATGACACTTATTTCCATGGAGAATGTGACAGGGAGAGGGTGGGGCCAGTACTCTGTCCCTCCTCACACCTTCTAATTAACCCTTTTCTTAAGGCTTCAAGGAGTGTGAAGGGTTATGTCCAATAAACCAGTAAATCACGAAATGTTACATTAAAATATAAAAAAAAAATTGTCATGTTTTTTGTCTTTTGTTTTATTTCGTTTTTCTTTTATTTTTAACTAATTACTGTGTGGGAAGGTTC
Source organism: Phrynocephalus versicolor (assembly GCA_023846285.1). Taxonomy (NCBI): domain Eukaryota; kingdom Metazoa; phylum Chordata; class Lepidosauria; order Squamata; family Agamidae; genus Phrynocephalus; species Phrynocephalus versicolor. The sequence continues at coordinate 7,013,137 of JAHTLZ010003305.1, forward strand.
ATATAACCTATCCTATGACCTTATGTTTTTCGTCCTTTTTCATGGTCTCAAATGTGGCATGGCTTTCTCTAGCCCTCTTTGTCCTGAGATTACTAAGTAGTGGGGATGGCTTCGCTGTACTGAAAACTAGGGGAGCCTATAGTTCTCCACTCAGCATCTTTGGAGTCCCCATCTTTCCTGTCCAAATATTTGCAATTTTAAGCTTTTTTTTTCTTTTTTTCGTTAAAAGTCTATCCTTCTTACCCTGAAGCCTAGATATCCTGTAGGAGCCAACAGTGCCATATTTAGGCTTTCGGCCACACCCCTTCTCCCAAACATTTTTTTTTATTTAGATGACATTTAATTTAAAAGAAAACTTGGAGGGTGGGGAGGGGAGAGAGAGCAAGAGTATAGTCCTCCAAATTCTCTCTCTCTGTGTGTGTGTGTTTGTGTGTGTTTTCCACTCCTACTTTAGGATAGCCCCCTGTCCATGAGTTAAGTATGGATGTTTGCATATTGCAGCTTCACATACCTTGTCTAGAAATCCAGCTAGCATTGGATGCTAGCTGGATTGAATGCTAGAGAGAGAACATGTATGTTTTTCTTCTCCATATGTTTTAAGTGGGTGTTGCTATCAGAATAATAACAATAACCTTGGCACGGAATAGCTGTAAGGGACCCTTATTACAAGTCCCTTCCATCCTTTTCACTTACTCATAATTAATTAAGCTGCAGTTCACTTACCTAAGTATAAGCCCTGCTAAACAAAGTGGATTAGACACGACATGCTTTTAATTCCTGTTTGTTCTATGAGGATACAGTTTTTAAAACAATGGGTTACTTGCTTACCCTTTAGAAGTCTACATGTGAGCACTATTGCTAAAGGTATGCCTGTATGTATCCTGTTTTCTATCAGGAGAAAAGCAACAGTTCTAGTAGGAAAAAATCATAATTGCCCAAACCACCAAGACGATGGAATCAAGCCTGCAAAATCAGAAATAGATTTGTGCTGCGTAGAGGAATATCAGAAGTTGTCGCATTGTAGGAATGTGAATCTCAAGTGAGATCCTGATGCAGTTCAGCTACACCCCTCGGGATTCTTATCATTGGCTGCCTTCAGTCCCTCTAACCCTCATCTGGTGACACACTTGGAGCCACCTAGCTCATTCAGACAAATATTGTTGACATGTGTCAAAGCCAGGCACAGGGCTGGGGCAAATGCAGATTTTCCCTCCTATCCCAATGTTGGCAAATATATGGTACGGGTGCCAAAGGTGGCAGGTGGAGCCCTTTCTGTGGGCATGCAACCAGGGCCGTCACTAGTTTTTTTTGCACCCTAGGCGAGGGGTGGGGGGCAGGGCGGTGGTGGTGGGGGGTGGCAGATGGCAGGGGACGGTGACAGGCATGGGGGTGGGCGACAATGGGTGCAGCGGTGGCAGCGGCAGGGTGGCGGGGGGCAGGGGTGGTGAGGTGGTGGGTGTGTGGCAGCGGGGGGCACGGCGGCAGCACGGGTCGGGGTGGCAGGGCGGTGGCGGATGGCGGGGGACAGTGACAGGCATGGGGGTGGGCGGCAATGGGCGCGGGGGGTGACAGGTGGTGGTGGGACAGACGGTGGGGGCAGCAGGCTGGCCAGTGCCCTCTGTCCATTTTGACGCCCTAGGCAACTGCCTAGTTCACCTTAATGGACGCACTGGCCCTGCATGCAACATCACCCCCTCACAGTCACAGCACTTCCCCCTCCGTTCAGAACACACACCTGTGCTCCTTGCAGAGAGCCGGGCAAAGGGGGGCAGTGGTTTGTGGGCTCCTTTGTAGCCCCAGTTTACTCTCCAGCCGCACTGCTTTTTAAATGCCCAAAGCAGCATGGCTGGAGAGTAAACTGGGGCTGTGAATGAGCCCACAAGCCACTGCCACTCCCCCCAGCTTTCCCAATGTATTCGCACCCCATCTTCCTCTCTGCCTAGGGCAAAGAGGTGGATGGGGTGCTACTCTTTGGGAAAGCAAGGATCGAAGAGCAGGCTTTTGAATTTTCTTCGGCCACAGTGAGGGTGCTGGGGCCACGGGAAATTCAAAAGCCTACACTTCGATCCTTGCTTTCTCAAAGGGTAGCGTCTGAAGCATTTGTAACCTGGGGTACCACTGCATTCAGGTTGAATTGCTGTATTGACAGTTTGTGAAAAATAAGTGGTTTTGAATTGCAGTTTGGGCACTCAGTCTCTAAATGGTTCATCATCACTGTCCTATCCTCTCCCCAGGGAGGCATACCACTTGAAAAAGGGAGGGGAGTGAGTCTGCCTGTGACCTTTGCTTGTCCAGTATTGCTACCTTCAGCACAGAGTGGTTTGGGTAGATTGCTGGTGGATACTTGCAGCTATCGCTGCCACTCATGTGTTTCCTTGGTATGGTAACGTAACACAGACAGGCCCAACGTATAGCTAACAGATAAGGCAGAAGCTTAAGGTTGAATAAAGTTTAAAGCAAATTACCCGCCTGTTACCGAAAAACCTGAATATGCAAAGCCTTTTATTTCCAACTGTGCATGGATTATTTGCATGGTAAAATTTTCGTGTAGACTCATTGAATCAGTGGCAACATTTCAGCACATTCAATTGTTTCAGTGTGTCTACTCCAGTCGGGATCGGTGGCTGGATTTAAGCCATGAAAACAACGGTTATATAGTCTGTCTAATAGTACTTACTTTCATGCTCGAAGTTATATGTAGAACTGTGCCAAAAGAACTCTCCAGAGTATACAAACATATGGTACTTTTATTGCTGTCTGGACTTCAGGCTACCTGAAAGTTTGACTTTGAAAAGAAATTGATCAAAGACCCAAATTTATTCTCTTGGCACATGTGAAATATTTTGAGTTTGCCTCTCTTTGCTGTGACCTTGGAATATTTTGCCTAGATGTAATCTTGTAGGTTTAAAAGAAAGCTTTACCCTTTTTTGGGGAATGTTGCTGTAAATCTCATAGTAAAATACATAAAAATGCATTATAAGTGAATATTGAATCAGTAGCTGAAATCCAGTAGTAAATTTTAAGTGGAGTAGGTTAACTGATTCAGTGGAACTTAGAGATTTCATCAACTCAACAAATTCCCACTGATGCATTGGGCCTACTCAAGTTGCAACTTACTGCTGGATTTCAGCCAGTATGCTGCATGTCCACAGATAGTACAGTATTTCGTAGTGATTACTGTCCGATAAGCAATTCTGATGGTGGTGCTGTTCCTTTTGTTACTGTTGCCATTTTGAAATAATAACTGAAAATTAATTAATTTACTACGTTATATTGATAAAGTTTTGTTCCAGATTTCCTAATATTATAATGAAAAGTTTTTACTCTAGAGCCTATAGGAGTTCAAATTTAATATCTCTTAATATGCTATAATATTGTCAAAGTATTGTAACACTAACAATAGTAATATCTAAAATAAGGACTTGATTCTTGATTCAACATGCCATTGCCAAATCTCATGTTCTATTCTTTGAACCATTGTATCATTTCACATGCATGGTAAGTGTGTAGGTTATGCACATAGTGAAGGGCAATACTGAGGTTCATGCATTCTTACCTGCTTGTATACTCAGTTATTCATGAGAGTTAGGACTTGGAGAGCTAAGCTTAGACATGAGGTATGTTTTTGGAATAGGTTTGCCCTCAGTGTAGAAGTTGAATCCTGTGAAGCTTAACAGCCAAAGCAATCTCTTGCCCAAATTAGACTTGGTCTTCACTATCACTATCATTAATAAATGTTCATTTAAAATATTTGGAAAATATTTACCAAATATTCTTCATATTAGAGATGGGCACGAATAAAAAAATGGTGTTTCATTTTTTCGGTTTTCATTGAGAGATCTGTTTCGGTTCATTTCCGTTTTTCGTGAATTTTTGGAAAATTTTCATTTTTGTTTTTTGTTTTTTCATTTTTCGTTTCTATCCGCTTTTTGTGCGATTTTTGAAGCATTTCCATGCATGGGCGTCCCCGCAACAGCCCAGACCAGAGGGAAAACACTAAAAAAAATTGATGCTGGCACAGACACAGTATAGACTAGGTACGCAGGGAGGCTGCAAAGGCAGTGGCGGGCGTTGCCCAGGGTGCAAGGCAGCCGCAGAGTGACTGCACTGCAGGGCAGGGGAGGGTACTCACCAAGAGGTACGCATGCATGCACACAGGGAGGCAGCAGGACTGAAGCTAGAATCGCAGAGACAGCAATCCCACCCTAACTCCCACCGGAGACTGCAAGGAGGACGGGGGCTGCCAGAGCTTTTTATGCTCTCTGTGGCTCCCAGACCTGCCCAGTCTGCAACTTTGGCATGCTATTTTTTGAACATGATTCCATCACATGGCTTGCCTCCATTTTGTGGCTGGCAACATCCATTTTGTCATCCTTAAAGGGAAAAGAAAAATACATCGCAATGGGAGAAGACAAAAACAAATGTTTTAAGGACCCCAACCCCCTGGTAGGTAATAATTTCAACTAAATATCACATCATTGCTGCATTTTTACGGATGTCCAGGGCGTTTTAATACCCAAGAAATCACTATTAGGCATCTGGGAGCCATTTAGAGTCGATGTCCCCTAACTGCCCTTAAAGGAAAAAAATACAGCAATCCGAGAAAAGACATAAATGCACGTTTTAAGGACCCCAACCCCCCCAGACAGATTATCGCTGCGTTTTTATGGATGTCCAGGGCGTTTTTTAACATTTAAAACAGCTCATTTCATTGCGCGTCACCATTAACGAAAACGAAACATAACAAACCCAATTTTCATGGTTCTGTTCGTTTTGTTCCATTTTCATCACAATTTTCGTTTGTTGTTTCATTACGTAACAGAACAAATAATGAATAACGGAAACGAAAAAGAGTTCGTTTCGTGCCCATCTCTACTTCATATGCCTCCTCTGTAAAACCCTGTTGCAGTATCAGTCTGATTAACATTTCCAGTGATCAGCAATATGGAAGTCCCAACAGTCGGACCAGTGGCCACTTGTCTGAAGGATTCATTTGAGTCCTCCTTGTGATTTGAGGAGCCATCATATTTCAGAAGGCTTTTCTAGATAGTCCATGCTAGTTGAAGTGCAGTTGGTGGAGACATCTGCAAAAGGTCTTTGGACAGGATACATAGGGCCTTTTCACTTGCATTATTCCTCAGGGATTGTTGGCATCACATTTGCAAATCATAGCTGTGCTTCAGTTTGTAGCAATAATAGTGGAATGAGGCTTTTGGAGCATTTATATAGGAACTTGATTCTTTTTAAAATGAAGAAATCTTCTCTTCACCCATAATTGTATGTGACCTTGGTATAATTCTTTCGAGATTTTTTATAACTCCCATCCCCCCAAAAAATCCATCTGTCTAATTTTCTGTGCATAAGTCATTTTTTTAAATCAGGCGGGACTAGTGACTTAAGATGCAAGTGGATTTATAATACGTCTTCTCTGGTTTGTGTTTTTATGACTGGGGTTGCAACAGCAAGGGATGCCTACTGAGGAATCACATTTATATTTGCCAGCAACCTCAACACTGCAGTGGTAATCTATGGACCAGATTCAGCTGTAGATCTTGATTGGATAAACAGATGTGCACTCATAGAGTTGCATTGACTTTATAAACGCTGAGCTGTGGGCACTCTACAGCAGGGTGATTTAACAAAGAGCTTTTACAAGGGCTGGTCATCTCATGTATTAGTAGCCTTTTCTTTGGAAGGTGGGGCTTGTGTGCAAACAAGAAACTTAATGGGATTATTGTGTGAAGAGATGTTGGTTTGTATTTAACTAAGGTACAGTACAGTAATTTCAATCAGGCAGATAGTAATTGTGGTATCTAATGAGATGAAATCTGAAAGCTGTTAAGTACCAATAAGGACATGGTATTGTTGGAAAGGAAACAAAGAAGTTACAAATGCCCATGTAACTATTCTGTTTCAAGTCTGCTTCTGTGTCTGAGGAGGTGGATTTAGCCATGAAAGCTCTAATTAAAATATAGCTGTTAGTCTTTTCAGTGCCACATTTTTGTTGTCTTGATTTTATTTTCCCTTTTGGTTTTCGCCTAATAAATCAGTTAGAGGTCATCTACATTATGACACAGTATAAATCCTAAATAGCAACAAAGATCTCTTTACTGTGGAAGTTAATTTAAAATTTGGGAGAATGGTATTCATTTCAGGGGGTAACATGGCTATTAAATATGTGAAATGCTGTCAGTCTCATTTTTGTTGCCTTTACACTGAGCTTGGAGGCTCCTCCATGCATAAAACTTATAAATCATTTAGTATACTTGGTTTCTTAGTATTTACATTTTTGCTCATTTTCCCATTGACTGAAGTAGGTTGCTTTCATTTCAAAATAAAACGAAGCCAGGTGGTTTGCTTATACGTTCCTCCCTGAAATGTATTACAAAATCTGGAAAATGCATATTGTTGCATATTTAGAGTTGGGGACCACAGACTGGATATGATTACAGGAAATTATTAATCCAGAGGGTTTATTTTTCATCCCTAGTTGCCAGAGTGGATAGCCATTTAAAAAAAGAGGATTCTGTAAACTACAAAAGATATGATCCATCCGTGGTTATTAAACTTGGTAGCTAAAATCTGCCCCCTCAGTACAGATATAGCATTCTTGTGCCTCTCAGGCTAAAGCAGGCATGTCCAAAATTTGGCCTTCCAGATGTTTTGGACCACAACTCCCACAGTCCTTTGTCATTGGCCATCTAAGCTTAGAATTCTGGAAGTTGTGGTCCAAAACATCAGGAGGGCCGCAGTTTGGACATGCCTGGGCTAAAGGCACAACATGGCCATCAGCTTTGTGTACCCACTAGTGTATCTTGGGGAGGGATGGGGGGGCAAAGTCTCCAGAGTGCAGAATTCTGATGGTGCTGGAGGAGCTGGTGGGGCTGAGAGTGTGCCCCGAGCTCCACACACCCATGAGCTTTCCCCTTTAGGAAAAGGCAATTGAACTCTGGCTCCTGCTCTGGCTGAGTTGGCAGCTGCTTTCTCGTCAGTTGTCCCGCAGCCCTTCCCCTACCCGATCCTGAGGGAAGAAGAGGCGGAGTCCAAGTTGGGCGAGTGGGTGGGCTGGCAAGCAAGTAGAGGGCAGCTGAGAGGACGTTTTGATAGCTCCTCAAGCTGCTGGTAGCAAAGGCAAGCAATAGGGCCAGGGAAGTGTGGAGGGACCACTGAGGGCATGTGTTTTGTGTGTGTGAGGTCGGGAAAGGAAGGGAGCCTGCTATGGCGAGGGAGGGGGGAAAGAAAGAGAGATTCCCCACCACCACCACCACCACCACCACAGGACAGTGCCTCCATTCCTTCAGCATTTCTCTTTCCTTTCCTTCAGGAAGCCCAGGTGGGGCTGAGGCAGGAAGTTTTACTTGAGGTGTTGGTGTTGGGGAAGGCTAACCAATCCAGAAAAGTGAGCAAAGGGCAGCTGAGGGTGGCCAGGAGAACCATGGGGAAGAGAAGGGTGTTCCGCCTGAGGGACAGACTGACTGACTTTGACATGAGTCCTTGGAGACGGTGGTTGTGGCGTCCGCTTTGCCTGGCACCTCTTTTCTCAAGTGCTCAAATGAGGTGGTGTCTTTGGCTCCAAAAAAGAAAGAAAAGAAAGAAATGTCAACCCATACGTTTTTGATTTATTTTATTTATTCCCCTCAGAAACACACAATCACACAAACACACCTCCTCCTCAGGGGGGAGAAGAAGAAGACACATGAGAGCGTGCACTGTTAGGTTTGAGGAAGTTTCAGGTGTTGGTAGATGTTTTTGGAAGATGGTGTGAAATGTCCCCCTTGGCCCCCAGTTACGCCACTGTCTTGGAGGGATGGAGATGGAGGGCGAGAGGGAGAGACAGAGAGGGAAAGAGCTCCAGCACGTGACCTTGTCACGATGGTGCCAGGATGGGCACAAAAACTGACTTTGTCCCCTGGCGGTGAAAACCCTAGCTACTAGAGATGGGCACGAAACGAACAATTTTTCGTTTTCTTTTTCATTTTTTGTTTCATTACATAACGAAATGAAAATGATTTTTTGCCTACAAAATGAAACGAACCGAACCGAAACACCAGAAATTTTGTTGTCTGTTTCGTTTTCGTTACGGCAATACATTGAATTGCTTTAAATGCTAAAAAAATCACAAAAAAATTAAAAAATGATAACGAAACGGTAACAAAACAAATGAAAACGAAAATAATTTTTTTTCAAAAATTCACGAAAAACGAAAACAAACCGAAACGGACCCCCTAAAAGACAAACGACAAACAAAACACCATTTTTTGAGTCGTGCCCATCTCTACTCGCTACAACTCTGCCTTTATGAATTCCCAATGATTCTTGGATAGCAGTTGTTGGTCTTCCTCCATGGTGGTCTTAAGGTTTTAAGCAACTTTTTCCTTGGGATTCTGAAATCATTTTGAATGCCCTCTAGGAATGAGTGAGTAATCTGGAGTTCTGAGGTTGCTCATGTGCCCTTTTTTCCTAGATCAGCATGTGATGAACAACTCTGTGTCAGTCACCGAGACAACAGAGTGCATCAGTGGACAAGGAGAAGACTATCGTGGTACTGTGAGCACTATCTGGAGCGGGGTTGAATGCCAACGATGGGACTCCCAGACTCCGCATAAACACAACTTCACGCAAGAAAACTTTAAATGCAAGTGAGTAGAGCCTCGTGGAGGATTCTATTTTAATACCAGAGATGTACGATGATCCTGAGAATAATATTAGTGAGCAAAAAATTGAAATGAACACTATTGTGACACACAGAGGTGTTATTGATCTTCATATTTGTTCAACACAGTTTGGAAATCATAAGCCTTGAGGTGTGTGGTGTTTTGAAAAAAAATGTTCCTCTCGTTTTAAATTCTATTTCTTTAGGATTCATAGCTCTGTTTGTGAAGTGTTGAGCACATTCTGCTGGATCTGATTCCTAAATGCTCCTCATACAGTGACTAATTTCATGACTTTCTAAGAGACTGCCTTGGAAAAAAATCTTTGGATACTTTTTCATGTTGGGTTGGAAGGAACTATGATGGGAGCTCATGTTGGATTCTTTGAGTGTTCAGCTACTCACACTGCACCTTGAGAACTCTACTGCGGCGGAACATATTTGGGTAGTGGGTGAAAAGTATGGGTTTGACCGCAGTTTGTGGGGGAGAAGCAACCAGGAAGGAGCGCTAAACTGTAGTTTGAATTTCTTTATGGATCATGATAATGTTTGGCCTTGAACACCAAGTATCCCTCCATCTTCAAACTTCTGTACCTGTGGGGAGAGCTGATGCTTCCTCTTTTCATGCCCTGATCCTTAGTTGTGTGAAGGGATGCTCTATGATGTGGAATCTGTTCAGTTATAGGTGAACTAGTTGAAATGGTGCAAGCCCCAGCATCAATTCTTCCCCTCCCAATTAGGATTGCTGCTGCTAATGGAAGCGTTGGTTATGTGGAACCACCAACCTCTGCAGTGGTCATTCTTCAGCTCTTACAATTGATCGACCATATCCAATGAAAGGCTTCAGTCGCCTGTCTATATCCTAAACCTTCAGATCCTAAACCAGCATCCACTCATTGGCAAGAATCTCATTTTAGGGTAAGTGATCCTAGTTTAAGAATTTGTAACGATTGTGTGCAGATGTGTTGATTCCACAAAGCAGAGCAGCAAATAGTCGTGTGTTTCATTTCCTTTTGCTTCTAGTATTATATTTTCAGGAAAAAGAATCAAAATAGTTGGTTTTGAGAGTCTACATTTCGTACAAATTAGAGGTATTTGTGCCTAGAAATATGTGGAATATCTGCAAAGCCAGACTTGCTGATCCATCTCCTTCCTAAATGTATTCATTTTAGTTATTGGGTCCTGGGGATCTGGTTCTATATGGGCAACAAAAAGCATGAACCTTGGAGACTGAATAGACCAAAGAGCAAATGAAGGTACCCTGTGTGTGTTGTGCCTTCACGGTCTCTGTGGAGAAATGAGTTTTCCTGTGCTTGTTCAGAAGATTCCATAATCTCCCAAAGCTAAACTGAAGCATTTTGACAAGAATCCTGAACTTCTACTCCATGAAGTGTTCTGTATACGTCAAAAAACAAAAACAACAAAAAACAACAAAACAGTGCATTGTCATCTAATGTTAAGACTACCGATTATTTCTTTATTTCTTTATTTCTTTATTTATTTACTGCCTAACTTTCCAAAGGAACTCTGGGCAGTTCACAACAAAAGAATCTGTACAGATCAACTATGCAAACATATGTAAAACAAAACCAAATGATCAGAGCATTAAAATCAACGAAACATGGGATATAAGATGGCAGCAAAAAAGAAAAGGAGAAAAAAAATATGTGATTAAACCACCATTAGTCACCAAAAGCAGCCTGGAAGAGCCAAGATGTAATCACTTCCTAAAGGCTGAGAAGGGCTCCACGGTCCTAATACCTCTATAAGTTGTCTCCATAAGTTTTTCCTCTCTTGTTGAGTGATCTGTTCTTTTTGTAGATAGTTTGCTCTCCCTTGCAATTTTCTTGAGTTTATATATATCTGAAAATTAAAGTTTTCTCCCCTTGTTTCTGTGCTTGCCAGCTTCTTCTTTTTGACATCTTTGTACCACTGAAGCCTCTTTTTTAAAAATGCAGTCAGCAGTTCCAAAAACCATATCCACTAAGATCCACTCCTAGTGCATAGGAATCTTTATTATGCATATCATGCTAGCATAGGATGCTAGAGTTAGGGGGTGCTAGACGTAGGAGTCTTGCTCTAGGAAAAAGCTGTTTTCACCTCAGATGCAATCGCCAACCAACAGCCATTAAAATAGCTGTATAAAAGGTCTTTCCCATCTTGGTCTCTTCTCACATTGACTTCTGAAGCACATCATCCCAGAGTACTGTGCTTTCTTTGATGGTGTCTGTGGCAGAGATACTGACAAATACAGTACCATCTCTGCCCTTTTCAGGTACTGTCATAAGAGTAAGAACAAGCTTAAGCCTACCTAAAGTAGTTGAATCTGAAAAGGAAATAGGAACGAATGATGAAAGTAAAGGGATGTAATTCTTTCTCGAGACCCTATTCTACCTCTCTCAACTTGGCTGAAGACATTACTTGCTTGTCTGATTCTCATGATGCCTACTGAGGTGCCAGCTTTGGCATCTGTTGCTTCAGTTGAGTCTGCTCTTGTTTGATTCCTTGATATCTGCTTCCCTAATGACCTCTTAGTTGTAGTCCATGATTTTGCCTGCTGGGTTTTCATAGAAAATTCCTTCTGTTCCCTTCTCTGTGATGGATAGAATTATGTCATCTGAAGAAAATCCTTCTAGTTCAGCCAATTATGAAATGGGTTTTTCATCCAAGTCACCAGAAGTGTCCTTGATGCCACGTGTTATATGTTATGTGCTGTCAAGTTGGAATTGACTTACAATTACTATATGGTGTTCAAGATAAGTGAGATACTTAAGGCATGGCTTTACCTCTCTCTCTCTCTCTAGACACACACACACACACACACACACCACAACCACCACCATCACCACCACCACTGAGTTTCCATGACTGAGTGGCAATTTGAACCCTGGTCTCCTGAGTCCTAATCCATCACTCCATCCATTATTCCATACTGAGAAGCAATAAAGTAATAGTAAGTCTGCTCACTGCCTCTAAGGATGTATGGCCCTTTGCAAACAAATTGGTTTGTATGGCCAGAGCATTGCAGTTGAAAAAAAATTCAAAAACCTCCAGAGCATGTTGTTGTCTTCGGATGTGTATAGACCCAAACAGCAACACTTATAGAAATGCCTATTTATTACTGAATATGGTTTGGCAGTTTCCACACACAGCTGGATAGCTCAGCGGTTTAGGAGCCTGAGGTAGGGAGTTCAATCCCCTGCAACACCTCTTAGACAGCAGCTGGACTCAGTGATCCATGGGGTCCCTTTCAGCTCTACAGTTTATTATATAATATTATATCTTCAAGCCAACCACCCTTATACATTTTAAAATAAAGATTGTGAGATATTGTTTTAATATCCTACACTGAAATCAGTCATAAAATCAGTGGCCCAGGAAAAGTCTAAAAGTAAACCCCATTCAGCTCTAAATGAGGAAAGAAAATTTGAGTTTTCAGAAGATACTCCTGTTGTGTCTTTAGGTTAAGGATCTGTTAACTGCAGGGATTGTATCTAAACCTGGGAAAAGGCAGCACCATTTCCCTTTAGTTAGTGGGGAAATGATGTTAAGCTAAACCACAACGATAAACTAAGAGCTGGAATAAAATGACTGGATATTAATCCTTGAACTGCAACTCATTGACAGGCTTGATTAAAATATTTCCTACAATCTCATTTATAAACTCAAGCTCTGTCAACAAATTGCCTTGACTTTCCTTACAAGCCTTCTTTTCAATACACTGATAATTCTTCCAGTCCCAACTGCAAGAAAAAGTCTCCTGACAATTGCCTTTCCACAGTGAAACAAAGAGACTTCACATGTGTGTTGGGTTCAACTAGGGTCACACTTTATTAACATAAACATTAACACAACAAGCAACTGAGCAGGTCCTGATGTAGTGCAGATCCAGGTTGGAACCCCGGGTTGACCCCACCAACTGGCAAGCTTTTGGGTCATTACCCCCTGGTGGTGCTGTCCCAAGACAGAACCCCCAAGGCTGGCAAATTTATTACCATCCCTGGGTCCTCAAGCCCCTTTCATTGGTGCCTCTTGTCCCGGTGTGTGTGTGCTTCCCATGCTGTAATCTCTGGATCCGCAGCGCCAGATGTCAGATGGACTAGAAGTGGGTCTTCCCCTCATGACTCACCAATTACTTATCACCATCCGCACTACTGCCCAGTGTGACCAACATGGTGACCTAATAATTCAGCCTACCACCCATCTACTATTATGGGATAGGTGAAAAATCCCTGTTTGCCGGGCCCAATCTGGGAACAGGTCAAAAATTCCTATATGGCTCCTGTGGGCGACCAGTCAGACTCACACTAATCCGTCATATTGCGGTGGGTGGGCAGGGAATGCCGCACACTGAAAGAGGCTTTGCTGGGGGAGGAGGCCTATTATATATCAGGCTCCTCCCCCCTCCCAGCTGATGCGAGAACCAGCAGTCTCACTCTTGTTCACCTGGGAGGGCAAATGGCCTCCACCCTTTGCAATCGCTTGGGTGAGTGCACTTCTAAGCATTAACTCTGATCAGTGACCTTTCCTGCATCCTTAATATTGTTCACTCCATTCAGTAAAACAGTGTTGGCCCCATTCCATTGGAAGCCTACAGTCATAACAACCAATGCCTCCTAGCCATTGAGAAGTATGGTTGTGTGATGTACTGTAATTCCCTTCAGGTTGTTGTCTGGATAACATCACTGAGGATTGCTAAAAGGTTTCAGAAGAGATGGCAGTTTTACATGCCAGAGGGGCCATATAACTGGTGCTAGTCTGCCACAGTCACTGGGCATTTCATGTCATTTATATATTTACATTACAGTGTAGGATATATATATTTGAGTATTTTTAATCCTTCCTTTCTCCTTGGAAAAGGACCCAGGGAGGCTGTCTTTCTCCCCATAGGGCACCCATTTTTGAGGCTCTTCGCCACCCTCAAAAGGATGGTGGATAGCATCTGATTAGTCTCAGGGCAAACCGCTTCTGCATGGTCACAGTTCAGTCAGTTTTGCCTCTCTTGTGATCTGTGTATCACCAGAGACCTCCAAAATATACATTTCTACTTTGCTGTCTTTTACAGCAGATTCTTGCACATCACTGTAGGAGCTTAGTCGTCCCAATTTAGGATTCTACCACTTGACCTCTCTGTTGCCCCCAGAGTATTTGTAAAATATATGGCAGTAATGAATGGCCTTTGGGACAGATGGTTATGTAATCGAAGTCAGTCAGTCCTTTAAATCACAAGAGATCTGCAGTGGCTCAGGAGTTTCGGAGACTAGATCTATTGTTCATAAAAAATGTCAAAATATTCCATTCTGATGGACAATTTCTATGTCTCACAGTGAGGAGACAGCTTGAAGATCTACACACTGGAACTCCTGTCTTAGATGCATCCAAAAATCTGGTGCACACTTCTATTAAGCACAAGATATTTCCAGTTTTCCAGGCATGTATAGAGGTCTCTCAGACTCAACCCTCTAAAAATCATATGCCAGCTTTCTTTCTGTCTTTCATATGAAAGTGACATAAACCGTCACTTTTTAAAGTTTATTTGACAGCCCTACTTTTCACCCAGCCAGATGTTTATTATGGGGATCATGAATAAAAAAATTGAGTTTCATCCAATATATTTCCAGGTGGGTGGTGGCTTCTGTTAGACTGTGTTAAGAGCTAACTAACCTTCCTCTACCACATCCTGTTCATGATCATTCCATCCACTCTACAGTTGTGTCAGTGGCCTGTTTGAGAGAGGTCCCTCTGGTGGATATCTGCACAGTAACTACAGTATTTTGACCCAACTGTCTACATTTATAAAGCACTACAGCCTGGGCATTAGATCCCAACAGAATGCATGTTGTGGAGGAGCCATTTTGAAACCCTTCCTTCATCAGGTGAGCTTGCTATTCTCTAGTTAGGGTTCACACTCTTCCATGTCCCTTCTGCCTTCCCTCTTTATAACGTCCTTGTTTTTGGTGCATTCCATTGTGGATTTGAAACTGAAGAACTATGGAGGCTATATGTGAGTATACATACTCATGGGTTATGGATTTAGGTGAGCTCCACCCCAAATGCTTCATCTCAGCTTTGGAAGATCCTTGAATGTATCTGCAGGTGCAAACAACCTGTTATTCTTCATAGTCTCTCATGCTAATGAAATAACAGAAAATACATTATTTTCTTCCTGTTTGGAGAGAGCAGCCCAGCCCAGGAGTGGGTGTAGAGCAGGGGTGTCCAAACTTTTTGCAAGGAGGGCCAGATTTGGTGAGGTAAAAATGTGTGGGGGCTGACCATTCAGCCACATTCAGCCCCCAGGCTAGACTTTGGACAAATCTCTATAATATGTAAGGAGACAGGGAGGACGCTGCAGCAATGGAGCCAGTGTTGGGTAGGCTGGGCAGGTGGCTGGGGGGATGGACAGTGGCAGGGAAGGCAGGCAAACAGTAAAACTGCAAGCTGATGTCCCCATCCAGTATGGGGAGGGACCAGCTGGTAGGGATGCGTGACAGGCTGAGCTGGTGGGGGGGAAGAGGCTGCGGACCACTCAAAATTTGAAAATGGGCCGCATTTGGCCCCTGGGCCTGACTTTGGACATGCCTGGTGTAGAGTATAAATAGCCAATATCAGAGTTAGGGATGGTAGAAAAGTGACTGTTAAAATTTACTACTTTGAGTAATCATAGGTCTTATTAGAGATGGGCACAGAATGAACATTTTTCGTTTCCGTTATTCATTTGTCATTCCGTTATGTAACGAAATGACAAACGAAAATTGTGATGAAAATGCAACAAAACGAACAGAACCACAAAAATGGTAGTTGTTACATTTCGTTTCCGTTAATGGCGATGCACAATGAAATGAGCTGTTTTAAATGTTAAAAAACGCCCTGGAGATCCGTAAAAATGCAGCGATAATTATTTATATTGTCTGATAATACCTACCAGGGGGGTTGGGGTCCTTAAAACATTTGTTTTTGTCTTCTCCCATCGCAATGTATTTTTCTTTTTCATTTGAAATGGATGTCGCCACCAGCCACAAAATGGGGGCAAGCCATGTGATGGGATCATGTTCAACCAATAGCATGCCCAGGTTGCAGACTGGGCTGGCAGGTCTGGCAGCCACAGAGGGCATAAAAAGCTCTGGCAGCCCCCGTCCTCCTTGCAGTCTCTGGTGGGAGTTAGTGTGGGATTGCTGTCTCTGCAACTCTAGCTTCAGTCCTTCAGCCTCCCTGTGTGCGTGCGTGCTGCGTACCTCTTGGTGAGTACCCTCCAATGCCCCACAGTGCAGTCACTCTGCAGCTGCCTTGCACTCTGGGCAACGCCCGCCGCTGCCTTTGCAGCCTCCCTGCGTACCTAGTCTATACTGTGTCTCTGCCAGCATCCATTTTTTTTAGTGTTTTCCCTCTGGTCTGGGGCGTTGCGGGATGCCTGCACTCGGAAATGCTTTAAAAAACACACAAAAAGCAGGTAGAAACGACAAACGAAAAAATGAAAAACGGTAACGAAATTTTTCAAAAAATTCACGACAAATGGAAACGAACCGAAACAGACCTCTCAACGGCAAACAAAAAACCAAAACACATTTTTTTTGTTTCGTGCCCATCTCTAGTTCTTATTATACACTATGGTGGCAGCTGACGGTGGAAAATTGTAGCCAACAGCTATTGATATCAAATTTAATACGCTTATCCTGTTGGTGTTTTTCCTGTAGGGTCATTATGCAGCAGGAAGAAGCATTCTACTTTTGTATCACCTGCACAATTTGTTGACCCCAGGATGTGAGCAACAGGATCCAAGTGCTCTGCTCCCCTGGAACACCCACTGTTTCTGCTTTTTGGAAAGCTACAAGTAATCACAGACAATTAAATGTAGCTACATTCTACGTGATGAGTAGGTTCAACCACCATTTTTCAGCCAAGGGAAGAACCAAATGTAATTGGGTCACTGATACGGAGAAGTATACTTGGAGTTGTCAAAGGGGTAGCCATGTTAGGAGGTGCAAGCATTACAAGTTAAAAACAAATTACACATAAAACAATAATAATAAAGACAAAATTATGATAGCACGTTGAAGATTTCCACAAAACCTGATGTTGATCCTGCAGTCACCCACAAGGCACAGCTGCTCCTTTTTTTGAGTTTAATACAGTGGTACCTTGTATAAAGGAATCAATTCATTCCAAATGAAATTATGTTAAGCAAATTTTCCTTTATATAAATTTCCCATAGGAGTGCATTGAAAACAGAGTAATCCCTAATCGTGACCATTTTTTATGTTGTACGGATTCGCCCATAGACAATTCTGTTAAGCAAATTTCCTCTATCTCTGGAATTTTTTATGTTGTACAGATTTTACGTTATACAAACCGTTATACGAGGGTCCACTGTATATGTTAGACGTTGCACAAGCCATCAATACGTAAATTTCCTGTGGATTGATCCTGAAAATGCCTCCACTGGTAGATAGTTTCTGTCCAGGTTTTCATTTTGAGGTTTACTGCATGACCTCAACCAAGGTGCTTGATAAAGTTGGCTGTTGTTATAATGCCAGCCAGGTACAGTGGCACACAGATCACACCATTCCACCTTCAAATCCTTTCTCTGTGCAAATCCTTGCTCGCAGGGAGGCATAATGATCTAAGGAAACAGGCTTTCCCATGTCCTTTGCTCTTTGCTCTTTCAGCTCCTTCAACCCTGTGATATCCTGGATAACTCTTTAAGTAATCATAGGCAATTAAATCTTGGGAGAACTCCCAGTGTTCTGCTTGCAGGGGCCAGCTCTGGGTTTCCTATGTTGCTGCTTCTGTGTACATCTTGGCAGTGCTGTCCTCTCTGCATGTTGTCTAGCATGCACAGCTGAGAACACTGCCATTATTGTGCACTGCTTTGGCACATGTGCTGGTGACACTGTCTGTAAGATGTCACTGCAGCACATAGGGCCAGCAAAAGAAATTACATTCCTGGATTGGCTATGGAATTGGAACCTATTCATGTTTTAATTCATGTTTTTAAAAGGTTGATTTGTCATACTGTACAACTGTGTGGTAGTAACAGATCCTTTATTTATTTATTTATTTATTTATTTATTTCAGTTTATATGCCACCCACTACCCAAAGGTCTCTGGGCAGCTTACAATAAAATAAAAATAACAGTTAAAACATTAAAATGTCAATAAATAATTAAAACAATAATAAAAAGGAGCCTTGTGGCACAGTGGTTAAATGCCTGTACTGCAGGTAGAACTGTGTTCACAACCTGGGGTTCAGTCCCAGGTAGCAGGCTCAAGGTTCACTCAGCCTTCCATCCTTTCGAGGTCGGTAAAATGAGTACCCAGCTTGCTGGGGGGGCAATGTGTAGCCTGCACACTGTAATTAAAATTGTAAACCTCCCAGAGACTACTTAAAGTGGTATGGGGCAGTATATAAGCAGAACACTTTGCTTTAAAAATATGCTAAAATTGACACCAGGACCCACAAACTATATCATGTCAGTTAAAAAAAATCTTCTGGAACTGGAAGGTTTCTACCTGGCGCCGAAATGTCATCAATATTAGTGGCAGGTGGATCTCACTCAGGAGGGCATTCCATAGCCTGGGAGCAGCTGCCAAGAAGGCCCTATGTCTGCGAGCCATTTTCTTCTCACCTCCTTGAGGGATAGCTCTTTCAGAAGGGGGTCCCCTGGCTTGATCTTAATTGCCAGGTAGGTTCATACAGAAGGAGGCAGTCCTTCAGGTATCTAGGTCCTAAGCCATTTAGGGCTTTATATGTCAAAGCAAGCACTTTGAATTAGGCTTAGGCAACAACTGGTAACCAATGCAGGTCATGCAGATTTGGCGTGATGTGGTCCATGGAAGCCCCACCACTTACCAGCCGTGCCACATAATTCTGAACCAGTTGCAATTGCCAAACTGTCTTCAGAGGCTGCCCCATGTAGAGCACATTGCAGTAATAAATATGGGATGCTACCAATGCATGTGTAACTGTAATGAGGCTCTGCTCGTCCAGGTAGGGGTGCAGCTGGTGTATTTTCTGCAGCCGAAGAGAGGCAGCCCTGGCCACTGATTCCACCTGGGATTCCTGAGTTAGACCGGGGTCCAGGAGCACCCCCAAGCTGCAGATCCTGTCCCTTAGGGGGAGTGCAACCCTGTCCAAGACAGGAATATGACCCTCTAACTTGTTTGGTGAAGTACCCACTAATAGCACTTCCATCTTGTCTGGATTGAGTTTCAATTTATTAACCCTCATCCAGTCCATTATCTGGCCCAGACACGAGTTCGGCACAGAAACCGCTTCACCTGGGTTGGTGGAGAGCATATTGCTGACTCCTCAGCCCAAACCTCCTGATGACCTCTCCCAGTGGTTCCGTGTAGAAGTTAAACAGCATGTGGAACAGTATCAAGCCCTGAGGAAACCCTTCATGTAAATGCCATCGGACAGAGCAACTGTCCCCCAGCATCACCTTCTGGACACGGTCAGCCAGGAAGGATTGGAACCACAGCAAAGTGGTGCCTCTAACTCCCCAGCCTATCCAGAAAGACACCATGGTCGATGGTGTCAAAAGCTGCTGAGAGGTCCAGGTGTATCAACAGGGTTGCACATCCCCATCACTCTTCTGGCAAAGGTCATCATACAGGGTGACCAAGGCAGTCTCTGTACTAAAACCCGGCCTGAAACCCAATTGAAATGAATACAGAAAATCTGTTTCATCCAGCTGTGCCTGGAGTTACCTGGCCACCATTTACGCCAACTCCTTGCCCAAATAAGTGAGGTTCACTACTGGTCAGTAGTTAACCACCAGCCCTGGGTCCAAGTTAGGGTTTTTGAGGAGTGGACTAATCACCAACTCTTTCAAGGCTGTAGGGACCACATCTTCCTTGTCTTTTAATTTCATTGTTGCAGTCACCATCTACAGTGATCAAGGAGCACAATAAAATAAACTCTGTCATTGCCTCCATTTCCCCCCTTCTATTTGCCAGGAGGCGATGGGGCCATCTTAGGTTTTTTTGATGTTGAGCTTTAACCCATTTTTTCACTCTCCTCTTTCACCTTCATTAAGAGGTTCTTTAATTCCTCTTCACTTTATGCTATCAGAGTAGTATCATCTGTAGAGATGGGCACGACTCAGAAAATTTTTTTCGTTTTCGTTTTCGGCTAGGGTCCATTTCGTTTCATTTCCGTTTTCGTGAGCCAATTTCAAAATTTTTCGTTTTCGTTTCGTTATGTAATGAAAATGAAAAACCGAAAACGAAAACAAAATTTTTTTCGTTTCTCCCCATTTAGCTCCATTATGTTTTTTTCAAGTAACGAAAAACGAAAATTGGCTCAAAATTAGTCGTTTCGTTTCCGTTTTCGGTCCATTTTTGAACCGTTTTTCGTTTTCGTTTCGTTACGTAACGAAAATGAAAAAACGAAAATGAAAACGAAAATACCGCTAAGTCGTGCCCATCTCTAATCATCTGCTTATCTGAGGTTGCTGATATTTCTTCCGGCAGTCTTAATTCCGGCTTGTGATTCATCCAGACCTGCCGTTCGCATGATCTACTCTGCATATAAGTTAAATAGGCAAGGTGACGGTATACACCAGTGATGGCGAACCTTTTAGAGACCAAGTGCCCAAACTGTGATTCAAAACCCACAAATTTTTCGCAAAGTGCCAATACAGCCATTTTACCTGCATCCAGGTGGCTGTGAAGGGGCGATGTTGGGTGCCCACAGAAAGGGCTCCGAGTGCCACCTTTGACACCCATGCCATAGGTTCGCCAACACTGGTATACACCCTTGTCACACTCCTTTCCCAATTTTAAACCAGTCAGTTGTTCCATAACCAGTTTTGACTGTTGCTGCTTGTCCCATATATAGCTTTTTCAAGAGACAGATAAGGTGGTCAGGCATTCCCATTCCTTTAAGAACTTGCTATAGTTTACTGTGGTCCACACAGTCAAAGGCCTTTGCAGAGTTAATGAAACATAAGTATATGTTTCTCTGGAACTCTCTAGCTTTCGCCATAATCCAGCTCATGTTGAAAATTTGATCTCTATTTCCTCTGCCACTTAGAAATCCACCTTGCCCTTCTGGGAGTTCTCTGTCCACATACTGCTGAAGCCTCCCTTGTAGAATTTTGAGCATAATCTTGCTAGCATGTGAAATGGGTGCAATTGTACAATAGTTGGAGCATTCTTTGGCGTTGCCCTTCTTTGGGATTGGGATGTAGACCGATCTTTTCCAGTCCTCTGGCCACTGCTGGGTTTTCCAAATTTGCTGGCATATTGTATGTAGCACCTTTACAGCATCCTGTTTTAAGATTTTAAATAGTTCAACTGGGATGCCAACACCTCCACTGGCCCTGCTGTTTGCCATGCTTTCTAAGGCCTAATTGACCTCACTTTCCAGGATGTCTGGCTCCAGGTCAGCAACTACACTATCTTGGTTATCAGTGACATCCAGATCTTTCTGATATAATTCTTTTGTATATTCTTGCCATCTCTTCTTGATGTATTCTGCTTCTTTTAGGTCCCTGCCATTGTTGTCCTTTATCATATCAATCGTTGCATGAAATTCCCCTTTAATAACTCCAATTTTCTTGAACAGATCTCTTTTTCCTTTTTATTGTTTTCCTCTATTTCTTTGCACTGTTCATTCAAGAAGTCTGTCGTGTCTCTCCTCTCTATTCTTTGTAAGTCTGCATTCAATTTTCTGTATTTTTTCCTTTCTTCCTTGCATTTTGCTTTCCTTCTCTCCTGCACCAATAGTGCAGTCCAATTCACTGCAAAACTGAGTGATTTTTCCCTCAAAGTAAACAGCAAACTCATCACAGAAAGCTAACGAGTGGTCCAGAACCTCCACCATATTTCCTAGTTGAAGAAGGTTGTGGACCACCCAAAACAGTTCCACCAGATAGCACTCCAAGGAAGCAATATAGTTCACAAAATAGTGCCTTTTCACCAACCATATCACCACAGAATAAACCCAGTAATGGACTATAAGCAGTGTTTGATCAGATTCACAGTGGTATTCTCTTCACTTGCACTCCAGCTGTCTCCCCTCCTGCTCCATTGGCCACAGCTCAGATGTATACCAATGAACTGCCCAAGCTCTGCATTAGGGGAGAGGGCACCTAGGTGCAATTGTGTGAACTGCTCAGGTCATTTCCCTATTCCATTGGGCGACCTGAGCTTTGACAGCAGCGCTGACCATATCAGACGGATAATCCCCCAGAGCTTTCAGGAAACCATCCAGATCCATTAGTCTCTGAGGGTGGACCATCTTAAGAGATTCCACACCCCCTTGCAGAGGGTAGAATATACTAGTAGCCTAAACCTGACCACCAAGTGGTCTGACCATGACAATGGGGTCAGGACCAACCCCTCCACATCCAAACCACCATCCTCCAGTCCCATTGAGAAGACCAGGTCTAGAGTATGGCCCTTCTCATGTGTCAGGCCATTCACATATTGAGACAGTCCCATGGTGGCCATGAAGTCCTGAGCCAACCTGTTCAAGGCTGGCTCGGCATGGATGTTGAGGTCCCCCAGTACCAAAAGTCTGGGGGTCCTCAACAACAGGTCCGAGACCACCTCCGCAAGCTCAGGCAAGGAGACTGCTGGTATGCAGCAGGGTGGGTGGTCCACCACAGAATCCCCAAACTGTCTTGTGAGCCCAACACACAATACAGGCCCTCCAGACCCCTTCCCAAGGAGATAGGAAGTTTGGTCAAGGAGATAGCACTCATAGACTACAGCAACCCCTCTTCCTCGACCCTCCGAGTGATACTGGTGCTGGACTGAGTACCCAGGTGGGCATAGCTGAGTGATACATGCCAAGTCAGCACCCTCATCCAGAATGACATAATGAATGAGGGTGGTATTAGTTTGTACCGACCTGGCATTCAACAACAGCACCGTTTGGCTTGTGGGCTTGCTAATATGGTTACCTGCTTCCTTCCAGATAGGGGAGGAACCAGAAGAGGCAATAGATGTAAGGTATCTAACCTCTCTTCTCCTATGTGGGCACATTCCACTTCTACCACCATACCTTCCCCTACCCAGAATAATTTCAATGGCTGCCCCTACCCTTGCCCTTCCCCCTTCCTGTTCCCTCCGTTCCATTGTGGGTTCTATCTCCTATATCTGATGGCAACAAACTTCCACCCATCCACCCTCACCATCTCACCATCCCTTCCCATCATATCCATGCAACAGTTATGTGCCAAGAGGTGCCACAATGACAAAGCTTGGCTAAAGGCAGCTAAAGACACCTTGTGTGGATATCCCTCCTCTTTGACCTCTGATGGCAGGCTGGCCCTGCTTCTCCCAGTGTCTCTCTCCACCTGCTCCCTGCCAGGAGCCACATGGCAGGGAGCAGGTGGAGAGAGGGTGGCTCCTCCAGGTTCATTCTGGCAACAGCAGTGCTTGCTGGGTGTTGTGGCTCTTAATTTTATGTGGACTTAATTTATGTACAATAAGAAAAATAATATGCAGACTTAATTATATGTGGACTTAATTTTCTTATGCACCATAAGTGCCATTTCAATGTGTGGCAGAAGAGACTTTAAGCAACAGAATGAGAAGCAGTATTATAATGTTTGTACAGCAACCTCGATAAATATGTTGCCATTATTTCAGTTTTCTTTCTGTATACATGCACGTTACATGCAGATTCATCTGAATATTGGGTAGATATTTGCTTCAGTAATGGTGCCATAAGGTGCCATGTAGCACCTGATATATTGTCTGGATTTGCCATCATTGGTTCTATCCTGGATGCCTTATGAGTTCTGCTCTATCAGAGCTGTAAACTCCACTGAGTTGTCCTATACACTGGTTTACTGAAACTTACCCGAGAATAGACATGTACGGGCATGCATTTTTGGACTAAAATGTAAAAGGAAATACTTTGAAAAACTGCCATAACTTAGGGAGGCAGCAAGTCAGAGCCAAGGACCTCTTGGGTCTCTGAATGCCATCAGGCCACAGCTCATGTAGAAGCATAGCAAAAAGTGAGGACAAAGGGCACCACATGATTATTTTTGTAATTTAAAAATAATCTATTGGGGTTTAGTAGTTACTCTCTGAAGAAAGGCTATGTTGCACATTGTTTATTTTTATGAGCAAAATGTTATCTGGATTGTGGTAATTTTTCCAATATGCTTCTCTAAATTCACCTAGTGATCCAAAATCTCCCATAATGGCACCTTTAACAATAGTTCTGGAAGCAATAAATAAACTTTACGTCCTCTCAAAAGTAATTTTCTTACCACTCAGTGGCCAGAATCCTGTTGTCGAGCTACATGAAAGGTGCGACGTTTGACAACAGACTGCTGCAGCTTAAGAAATTTCTTACAGGCATGATCTGTTGCTTGATTGGTTGCATAACTGGGCATGCAACACATAATGCCTGAAAAGGTTTCTTAGCTTACACTAATTTGTTTCCAAAAGTTGCAGATTTTTTGTAATTGAGCCACAGGATTTCAGCCATTGCCCTATTTTTTTTAAAAAAAGTAACAACATTTGGTCCACAACGAGCAGTGCCTTGCAACTAACGCCATTATTCCTAATATGTTATTTCCATGCTCTGGGTGAAGGATGGTGGAAAGTTACATGTGCCCCATGCTTTAGCTAGTGAAGCCACAACCCACAAGCTTCCAACAGAAAGCTTTTTCAAGGGAGAGAAAGGAACAGAGACTACTTTTCCCACAACTAGACACTCACCCCTGTTTTTATGTGTTCATACGTTCCAAGGACAGATTCATGGGGAAGTGCGTTGGCAAGGTGCAAAGACACCTTTTAGCTGCCACACCAGTGGCTTGCCTGCTTTTAGACATGCCGCCATGATTGCTTTTTCAGGGTGAGAACAGTTAGTGCTCAAATTGTCCATCTATGGGGAAAAGAGGGATCTTGGCATTCTTTTAAAAATAGCATTGCAATTGCTTGGTAAAGATAGTTGCCTTGGTGCTGTTCACGGAGCGTGTCATCCCAGATTTTCCTGATCAAAACCAGCACCGTTCCTAATGTTACTGACTGAGCAGCTCTTCTGGAATCTAGTGGAGTCCATCAGAAAGATTGCAGAAGTAGAAGGCCAGAGTGCAGTATATTCCACCATTTGATTGAGGATCCTTGGTTGGAAATAAGTTTCCGTAAACCCAGTGTGAACTCTGAGAAAGCAGATTTCAGATGGATGGTGTCTAAATGTTAGAACGAACCTCCCAATTTGGAGGGTTATGTTCAGTTTAGAGAATTGGGTTGGAAATCTTTCAGTCCTGTCCATGTCAATTTGAGAACAACTCCCACCATTTTCAGGGGGACTTGCACTACAGTGAGTGTTTGCATGGTGGAAAACTGGAATAAGGATTTTTTAAAAATTCTTGGAGGCTTGGGACTGTTATTGTAAACACTGCCCTGCTACAACTAGCGAGGGTGGGAGAAAGTTATTTCAAGAGTTCAGCCAAATATGTCTGACCTGCTTTTAAATAGAAGCCTGCTCAAAGTTAAATGTACTTCTCCCACTACCGCTATAGCTATCCAATTTTAATAAATTTTATTGAATGAAGCACAAATATGTAATAACCTCTATAAATTATTTCCCTCTAAACCTCTAGAAACCACCTAGGAAGGATAATGTTAATGATCTGGTCCTGTCACGTTTTGGCACTCTACACTTTCTCCTTGAGTTTGGTTAAAGCGCTTTGAAAGATCAGTCCACATTTGCCAGTCAGCTGTTTTCTCTAGGGAAATACCCTGGTTTTAATACTGTCATTTTACTAGAGAAATGGAGAAGCTTAACTCTGGCACCCTGTCCAATTTCTGTGTTTGTTATCTACTGTCTAACATTTGTTTTAGGGGAAGAAATAAATGCAACTTCTAGAAAATCCATGTCTTTCTAAACTACTCATTCGTACATGGTTTTTGGGGGAAAGGCATTCAGCAGAATAATTATTTTTCTTTGTGAATTAGGAGAAAAACAATAACAATAATCGTTTGTATGTAAGCTTATGGCATTGTCCAGAGACACAGAGTAATGCACTGTTGTCATTCTTTTATGCTTTTCATCTCTGATTTGTACTGTAATCAATGTAAAAAAATGTGAAGTTGAAATAAACATATTTTTCTCAATTTGCAAATGTTTCAAAATGTTTGATTTGTTTTTAGTTTTGATGTTCCAAATTGCAGCTAAAATGATTGCAGGGGGCATATAATTTCTATGTTTATGTTTAATCCACGAAGTCCTGGGTTTAAAAAAAAACAGTTGAGGAACACTTGTGTAAATAATGGAGGAAAAAAATCAAACTTGAGCACAATATGTAAATGTCAGAAGCCTTGAAAGTTGTGAGAGTCTTGAATTTGGGCCTACAGATGTATTGGGGGCACAGGTTTTGTTTTGTGTTTCAGATGAAATGAAATGCCATTAGGGGAATACATCAGAAGCCATCTCTTCATCTCTGTCTTGGACTGATAGAAATGTTTCATGATAATAAACATGCTGGGCACACATTTAAAACCTATGGGTGGTTATCAATTATTGTTCCAGATGGTGAAAAAAGCTCTTTGAAACTGAAGACTCTATTTTAACTTGAGAGGAGTTTTCAAGGGAATAGAGAGAGATGCTTGCTGTTGGAGCGGCCGACAGTTCAGTTCAAACCAAGACTAGGTTCTAAAGAGGCTCCCCAATGGTTAGCCCCCAATTTAAATGGTAACACCTGTATTGAATTTCTGGCCACATTTCTCGTCCTCATAGGTTTCAGTTTCCTAATTAAATCAGTGATAAAAGTTTGCCTCCTTAACTGGATAGATCTCGTTCAAAGACGGTTGAGGTGGTGTTGTTATAAGCCTGGAAGTGTGATTTTCTAAGAGGCTTCAGCTGGATCTGATACTTGTTCATATAAATAAGCTTGCAGTAGGCAAACCACATTTTGTGCAACCATTGCTGTGTCCTCCTCCCCCCCCGTCTGAAAACAGCCTTGCCTACAGATTTTCCTGCATTTTATGAGAAACCATATGACGTGAAAGGACATCTCATTGTTGCCTTCAATTGGGCATTGTCTCCTCTCACTGCAGTACATGTGCTGAAGACCTTTTATTGTGCTTTTATTTTTATTTTTAATTCTCTGCTTTTCTGCCATCAAAGATAACACTGGGATTTTGGAGGAAGCTTTGCTTGTTGCGAGTTTACAGGGAAAAGCAATGGAAAAAGAGCGGCAATGAGCCTGCCAGGTGCTAACATGTCTCATCTTCTCCTTCTCCTTCTCCTTCTCCTTCTCCTTCTCCTTCTCCTTCTCCTTCTCCTTCTCCTTCTCCTTCTCCTTCTCCTTCTCCTTCTC
>JAHTLZ010003305.1:7044951-7071540 GCA_023846285.1 Phrynocephalus versicolor
AATAATAATAATAATAATAATAATAATAATAATAATAATAATAATAAATTTGGAGAACTGTGGCCAGATTTCCTCTTGTTCTTCTTTCATATCATTGGTTGTAACTGGCATCTTTAGATATGAAGGTGGATTGATCACTTGGCAGGTATATCAAGCAAAAACAAAAGAAAAACAGAGAAGCCAAAAATATTGTGACATAATAAAAACTAACTGCTATATTTCAATATAAATTTTGGTGGAGCAGGCCCACTTCTTCAAATAACTATTTCGCATGTAGTTATTGATGTAGTTATTCTCTACATCAGTAACTACATCAATAACTACTTACAAAATAGTTATTCTCATCCCTTCTACACCTATTTTCTTTTTTAATTATTAAAAGACTACATATGTGGTAGACTCATCCATATTTTGCAATTGCTGTGAATAGTTGGGGATGGAATCAAATACACCGGTATCCGAGTTTATAAAATTAATCTTTTCTCTGGGACATTTTGTATTATGAAAATTTTGTAAACTGAAGCACAGTTTCCCATAGAAATAAATTAAAAACCAATTAGTCCATTCCAGAGGTCAGAAAAAAATCAGACCCCACCATGCATAACACACAGTAAAAGCCATGCAAATGATGAAGCTCAGCTCCCTCCTATCTTTCCACTGCTACACAGTAAAAGCCATGCAGAGCAGAACCCTCCCACAAATATATAACACACAGTAAAAGCCATGTAAATGACGAAGCTCAGCTCCCTACCTTTCCACTGCTTGAGAAATGTACCAAAACAGTACAAAAAACCCCCAAAACACTGCAAAAATGTCCAGAATAGCTCCAAAACTTGATGGAAAAAACGGGCTCAATACCTCCACCCCACAGACTGCAGCATGCACGGGGGCCCAATGCATCCTGGGTACAGTAGATTTTTTTGCAATGTGTTCCTTATGGAAAAAAATAAATGTAATTTGGGGTTTCCCATACAATTTTTTTGTAAACCGAGGCATTGTATTTCCTATGGCTTTCCTTTTGTAAACCGATTTTTTCGTAAACTGAAATGTACATAAACTGGGGTACCACTGTACATTACTTGCCATGGTTACTCACTATCCAGTAAGTATTATGGGAATTAGTTAATAATCACATCAGGTGAAATCCTGTTGCTTTGTAATGTAGTGGGAAGCATAATATTCATTTGTTTCCAGACAGAAACTGAAGAGTCACCACTGTAATTCTCGGGGATGCTTGATCATGTGAGATAATTCCAGTGAGGACTCTTTAATTGCTGGCTGGAAGCAAGTGGATGCTGTGCCATTTGGCTTCTGCCTATGTGACAAACAACATGATTGCAGCTACTGGATTTTATTTATTTATTTATTTATTTATTTATTTATTTATTTATTTATTTATTTATTTATTTATTTTAGAATAATTTTACCTTGCCTTTCTCCTTGGAAAAGAACCCAAGGCGGCTTACATTAATGATGGATAATATACAATCCAGTCCAACTAAGACATGTATTGTTAAAGTATTGAGAACAGGGAATTGAGGGACATCTTACAGCATTAAAGGACAACATTACATTAAAGCTACAAGAGAACGCAAGCAGTTAAAAAGAGAGTAAAATTCCATGTAAAAGTTATGAGTGATGGGAATTAACATTGAAATCATAGTGTTGGGGAAATCACACACGTTTATAAGTGGTTATAAACCCAAAGTCTATGTGATCATACAGAGTCACATAAAAGACTCATCATAGGGAAAGCTTGCCTGAAGAGAAAGGGATGTCTGACAGATGTCTGAAAACTAGCAGAACACATTTGCTAAGAGATTGTGGCAGAATGCAAATAACTAACATATGTATTGCTGTAGAACATTTCTGACATACAAATGTCTGAAAAATAATCCAGGCAGAACCTTTAAGTGTCAGCATAAATGGAAAGAAAGGATTATGAAATGCATTGTGTAACTCTAGTGTGGGTATATCTTCTACTGCCACCACTGCAGACCACAAGCACATTTCAATGGGAAAAGTACACCATCTGTGCTTGAGATCACTGGCTTCAGTTTTGTATTGTGGATCATTTGTCTTTTGTGGTACATTGCTCGTTTGACTGAAGATGGCTAGAAAGCTTACATTTGTCTTAGATTAATGTAGATGGAATGTAGAGCTTGGTGGAAGACCTCAAATGTTACATGATGAAATATGTACAGTCAAGAGAAAAGTTGTTAATAGGTTGTTGTTGTTGTTGTTGTTGTTGTTGTTGTTGTTGTTGTTGTTGTTGTTGTTGTTGTTGTTGTTGTTGTTGTTGTTGTTGTTGTTAGCAAAAAATGAGGTCTTGGAAGAAATTTGCAGCAATGAGGAGCAGAGAAACAATGGCAGAATTGTTTTTATCTGCTGGTGGCGAGGCTCCACTTCAAAAGTTACAGATCCCCAAAGTGGCTTGATTCTGAAGGGGAAAATGGCTTTCCAGATAGTTCTGTGGATGAAGGTGGTGGGAGTAGTATCTCTCATTCTTTATGGTCAGAATATATTCTGGGTGGCATTCTAGGAGGCAAATGACAAGTAAACAGAATGGCTTCTCCCAATTCTGCCTGAAAACTGTCAGAGTCGTCCTCCAATTTTGTTGTCTGTAACTGGGGTGATAGAAAGGAAGCATTTTGACTCAGACCTTGCCTAGATCCGACTCTCAAAGAGACGGCACTTAAAATTATGAATGGAATATTTCTACTTAAGAAGCACACAAACCTCGTAACGCCTGAACGCATTACTGAAAGCCAACAACTTGGCGGGGGGGGGGAAGAGTACAGAAATGACTATTTCACATTGTGGTTACGATGTATAGAGACCCTTTTAATGACTTCATTGGTGCCTCGCTAACAACCTGTCATAAATCATACCTTTCGTGGGCACAGGGCACAAGGTTAAAATAAGGGGTTTGATTCCCTGAGAAGTCTCAATCCAATCTCCTTCTCACCATCTTCCCATCCTCATTCTACAGTGCCTATTGGAAATGACATTTCAATTAAACTTGCCACAGAATGTTGTTTTGTCCACCTTTATTGTAAAATACACATGTTGCTGCCTTGCTTGCTGTATTTCCCAGGCTTCATTAGAGATCTAGAAATTGTAAAACTGAAGTTTTGTACACTGAGGGCTGGGTTAACGCTATAATGGTTATAAACGTGAGCCATTAAATTTGGAGTTCTGCTGTATACAGTTTTGCCATATATTTCATACTTATAAATGGAGTGTCTGTAATAAGACAAATATCTATATATTACACTCTGTTGTTTATCCAGGTGAAGATGATGCAACTCCTATAACGAACAGTTTAACTCGTAAGTAGTGCATATATAAATTGAATATGTCTGACTTATTTTGCTGTGTTACTAGGGAAGGGTGAAAGAGTGGTGGAACTAGGGTAACTAGGGAGGAGTGGAAGGGTGCATTTGCACAGCAATCTGGGGAGCCTGGAGGGGGAGCAGAAGGAGGAAGCCATGTGCCATCCTGCCAGCAGTCCTCCTTTTGCCCAGCTAAGGCTTGGCGAACTTTAGTCAGGGGAGAGGAGGAGAGGGAAGCAGGAAATGTTTTTTTCCAAGCAGCACCTCTGTCAATTGTTCCCCTCCTCCTTCCCCCCACCTTCCCCAGCTAAGGCTGGGCGATTGTTAGCCCCAGGGAAAGGAGGAGAGAGAAGTGTGCGATGCAGGTGCTGCTTGGAAAAAGAAAATCCCATCCCCTGGTTCCCTCTCTCCCCCCCTTTCTCCAGGGTAACAATAGCCAAGCCTTAGCTGGGGAAAAGGAGGAGGGGGAAGCATGCTGTAGAGGTGATACTTGAAAACAAAAAAAGCCTCCTTGGCCCTATCCACATGCTGTGCAGTTTGCACAGGAGAGCCTTAACTGGAAAGGAGACCCACAAAGAGGTCATGAGAAGGAGAGACCCTTCTTCAACTCCCCTACTGTTTCCCCAGGATCTGCCCCCCTTGATGGGTGGGTGAGACATAGTTGGGGGGAGGAGATGGTGCAAAAACTGACTTTATGCCAGGGCTCTCCAAACTCTAGCTATGCCATTGTGTGCTATCTGTTCCCCCTCATATTTGGTGTACATGACTTAGGGCTAAATGAATGCTCTGACAGACTCCATTTTGCCTTTTAGAATGTTTTCCCTTCAGTGACATCATTTTCTTTAATTTGCATATTTCAGCAATCATGCAAAGGAAGATAATTTTTGACATCCAAAAGTTCAGTCATACTTTTGCTCTTAACGTGTTTTTAGAATCAGATGTCTTTCACTAGTTGAGATAAAACTGTTTCCAGATATGGGATCATTAGCAGGGGCGTAGCTGGGGGGCAAGGGGGGTGCAATCTGTTCCCAGGTGCAGCATCTGGGGATGCTAAATTGCGTGCCAAACGACTTCCTGTCCAGGAGCTATGGGAAGGTGCATTGTGGGCAACCTGTCCGGGCCAGCACAGAGGACTCCCTGGCCACTGCTGCTGCCTTCACCTTAGCCCCTTCCTGTCCCTTGGGGGTACGGAAACTGACTTTGTTCCCGGGTGCTGAAAACCCTAGCTATGCCTCTGATTATCAGCTTGTCTAGCTTAGATCTTAGGTCCTATTCAGAAAATATGTGTAGGTTGTTTGCCATCAACACAATATTCTTTGTGTATGAGGACATCACAAGCAAGAATTTGTCTCTCTGAGAATAACCCTCACAATTTTTCTGTCGATTAAAGCTGGAGGCAAAGTATTCTCCTTCTTAGATCTAGAGTGTGATACAATTTAACTGAACACATTATAAATAATTCTTTCAGCTAATGCCATTCCATGTGCCTCAACGAAACAATTGAGAGTTGTTAATGGAAACCCAGCTCAACCTGACAAAGGATGGATGGTTAGTTTGAAAGACAGGTAAGACTCTACATATGTTACCTTATATTCGATCCTGGCACCATTCCAAAGCTAAATGTCAGATTCTGTGTTTTAGTAGGTTCTTAGCCCTTGTAAATGCTCAATTTCTAACTTCAGAGTGCATGAAATATAGATTCTTTACATTCTTTGCACGAGAAAGCTTATACAGTATATCCTCATAAACTTGCTTTCAAACCTGGGGCATGCATTACTGCAGTATTTGCTCAGTCTGCTCTTGGGGTTGACTAGAGGTCTTCATGACCTAGGCTAAGATGGCAGTACCCTTATCCCCGTTATGCCATGCATTTGCCTTTCTTAGCGCAGCAGATGAAAGGAGAAATAAAGAGAGCAGTGGATTACCTGAAGAAATGTAAAACAATTTTCATCATGCCAACATATGTAAGGGTAAAAGAGCATGCTTCTCTCCCTAGAACTAACAAAGATGATCATATCTTGGTTTGTGGGGAGACACAAACACGGTTTGTGGTCCCACATGAAGCCACTTTCTTCTTATTTATTTATTTATTTATTTATTTATTTATTTATTTATTTATATCCCGCTTATCTCCAGACTTGGACTCTAAGCGGCTAACAAGATAAATAACACAATACACCAATATAACAATTAAAACAGAAAAGTATAAAATCCTAGTGCCTCCGAGTGCATCCCAGCCCGTCAAACACGTAGATCCTAACAGTTAAAATTGGAGGCATCAATAGTCAACAATCAAAGGATCATAGAGGCCAAAGAGATGATGGCGGGGGGGGGGAAATTAAGAATCGCCAAAGGCCTCTCGAAATAAAAAGGTTTTTAAAATCAATATTTTCTTGCCTTTGAGTGAGCTGGAAAAGACGTTGGCTGGTTTCCCAGGGTGAAGGGAGAACGTATGTTAGTGTATTTCAACAAACCAAACATGAAGTCAGGTTTAAACAATGGCCCCATTTATTTGGAAGTTATTAACCGTTGTTGCTTTGATCAGAAGTAATATGAAACTATAGTTTAAAGTTTTACAGGGTTTTTTCTTGGCTTGTTTGAAGGTTAAAAACAAAATGATCATGTGCAGGGCCAAATGTGGCCTCTGGTTTGAATGGGATTTTTAAAAACTTAGACAGCCTTCAGCGCCAATTCAGCTCATAAACTACCAAGAGCTTTGTGTTATTATCTGAGCAAACTCTACATTGCAGTCTTAAAACATTTCCACTCAGACATAGCTTCCATTGCAAACCATAGGGCTTTCTTCAGTAAAGTATATTTACAGCTTTAATTGTCTGAGTATATTTCACCAAACCAAAATGCAATGAATAAAGATGACAGGACTGGAAGTAACTATTCCAATTTTATTTTTGTTCCAGCAGAGGCAGACATTTCTGTGGAGGTTCATTAGTAAAGGAAGACTGGGTCCTGACAGCAAAGCAGTGCTTTCCTTCTCGGTATAGTAAATTTTGTTAGCAGAACTATTACATGAAAATAAATTCCAGATTTGAAAAATCTACAAGAGCATTTTTTTCCAAGTTGACATGTTGTAGAACAACACCATGGTATCTTGTAGTAATTTATTATTTTGTGGATACCACCAACATCACACAATTACAGGTGGAAACAAGAAAGCCTTCACAATTTCTGAATTCTTTGTTTACCTAGTGTTCTAGCTACAGCTATGGAATGATTAGGATTTACATGCATGAACTATGTTGACCCTTCAACGTTCTTTGAAATGTAATACGGCGGTGTTGTGCAGTTATTAGACAGGCATCCCTTTTCCTTGCCAGGACAATGCCATTATCATAGTTTTCTGCTGCTGGAAACAGAATTTTATTTGAAATTGGCAGTGTCATAATGATAGGCATTCATTCTGAATAGGCATGGGCCTTTCATTTCAGAATGGGTGCAGTTCCTAAACAAATCACGGCAGCACAGCTGCTGTTCAGAACTTGGACCCGCCCTCTGAAATGAAATTGACTTACCTTGTCTTACCTTACGCAGGGCTAAACTCCAACCAGGAAGCAGCCTCCAATGCATCATTGATCCTTCTCCCTGGTGATGACCAATCAGGTGGGGACATCATCCCACCTCCCTGTCTGATTAGCCAGCACCATGGAGAAGGAACGATGTTGCATCGGAGGCTATTTTCTGGCTGGAGTTTAGCTCTGCATGAGGTAAGGCAAGGTAAGTCCATGGGTGATTTTGTTTCGGAGGGTGGGTCCAAGTTCTGAACAGCAACTGTGTTTCATTTAGGAACCAGACCCATTCCAAAATGAAAGGCCCATCCCTATTTTCAAATAAGCCTGGATGGAGTCTAGAAACATGGCTTTCTCAACAATGGCATCCTCCTTGTGAAATGCTATCCCACAGGAGGTAGGACAGGAAACTTTTTTTGGGGGGGTGGCTCTACCCAGGAGTAAGAAGAATTGTATGATGTGAACATATTATTTTGGATGCCTTTCTTGTTTTGTTGCCCAAATGTAGGGTAGTTTGATGGTTTGTAGTAGTCTTATAATTGGTGTGAGCTTATCATTCACAATCACAACTATTGTGCAGGATGATGCATAGAATGATGCCCCGCCTAATAAAATAGCTTGCTTTCTTTGTTTTAATTTGAAATCTTTTAAGGTCACTCGCTAGACCTATATTAATAAGCTGCCATTTACGATTTTATGCTATACATACATTTATTTAATTTAGTTCAGAGGTACAGATGGAAATTGGATTCAAGGGTGCTTCTAAACAGAGGAAGCAAAACTGTTTTTTGTGCTTACTCCTGCTTTTCCTTCTGAATTGTTTTAACCTAATTAAAAAAAGATTGAATAAGCAACGAGAAGATGCAACAAGGTTAAGAACTCAAGGCATCAGTATCTGGATGTTATTCCAAATATATATGATTGAAGTAGAGTAAAAGCACAATGGTAAAATTGCTCCAGCATTTCTCTGCTGTCCCCAAGTAACTATGACCTTTCCCTTGGAGTGTTAATCTGTGTCAAAGCAGCGTAACTATTGGCAGCCTGAGAGTGTGTACCTACCTAGTATTTGCTTCAGTTAAGGCAACAAATGTTGGGTGGTCCCTGTTATAGTATGTTGCTGTAAATCGTTTAGTGTAGTGCTTTATAATAAACCAGAAGTATCTAAGTGGACGAAATAAATGAATATATACCATCCTTCTGAAATTGCAATGTGTAAATCTAACAATGCCCATTGCACTGTACTGCTTTTTTCATGTTTTGCCTTGCCTTCCTTGCAACCTCAGAACAGCTCAGCCAACGGCATCTGATGTAGAGCAGGGTATGCTGAGAAGACAGAGTTGGGGAATGAGAAAGTGAAAGGAGGATTAGACCAGTAGGAAAGAGATCTGGCAGCATGACAGATCTCTTATCTCGAGGAAGGGGAGCAAGCTGTGCTCTCCACATAGAGTGGGAGTGTACACCCGTCACCTGTCAACATTACAGCTGATAGGAACTCCAGGTCAGCAACTTCTAGACCAGTGGTTTTCAACTTGTGGGTCCCCAGATGTTCCTGGACTGCAACTCCCAGAAACCCCTTCCAGCACAGTGAGTGGTGGAGGCTTCTGGGAGTTGCAGTCCAAGAACATCTGGGGACCCACAGGTTGAGAACCACTGTTCTAGACAGACACACATTCTACACTACCACTTTTTTGCTACTTTTTTAAAAAGGCTGCAGCCATCATACTTAGTAGTTGGATCAGCATGTGACCCATTTCTGGTGTTGACTGTCTTTATATTGAGTCGTGTATAAAGTGCTTGTGACATTTACCTTCCTTAGGTATAATCTCAATGACTATCAAGCCTGGCTTGGGATACATAATGTTGAAAAAGCACATGAAGAGGACCATAAGCAGGTTCTGAATATCTCCCAGCTGGTGGATGGTCCCAAAGGATCAGATCTAGTTTTGCTGAAACTTTCCAGGTCAGTTATAGTCACACCAACATTTTTGGCAGGTCTTCCCAACTCCCCAAAGTCACAGACCCTTCCCTGTTTCCACCGAAGTCAATATGCTGACATTTCTTTGCCTCAGACCTGAGCCTGGCATGAAGTGGTACTATTGAAAGGGGTAAGGATGTGATCTGAGGGAATGGAAGGTATCGGAAATGTCCCATCCCCTGTGCTGCCCACAATACCCTCCGGCTCCACTCTTATACGTCCACTGCATCTATTGATGGTGAAGTAAATAGCCAGTGTTCTCTGTCAGCATAGAGGATCTTCAGTTGAATCCTGTATCCCAGGGAAGACTTTTTAGATATAGTTAAATGGGAACTACCCTCAGCCCTAGCCAGTTGGTGAAGGATGATGGAGTTGCAGTATAGCAACATCTGGAGGGCCACAGCTCACCAATCCCTGCAGTAGAGTCTTACTTGGCGTGCTTCACATCTCCAATTGTTCTGTCAAAAATAAATAAAGGCAAAGACTTCAGCACACAGGATTCAGAAAGTTTAAAATATAATTAAGAGGCTTTCACTGAAATAGGAGTTTCAAAAAAGAAAGAAAGAAGGTGTGCATTCATTTGATCTGATTATAGGAATTGCCATGTTCTGTGTCAATTATCATCGGCACCAGTTTTTAAAAGGCTGGTAAGAATAAACATATATCTGTTCCTTGTGTGTTTCCCCCCCAGACCAGCAGTAAGCAGTGATGCTGTGGCTATCATCAGGTTGCCCATTTCTGGATGTACCATTCCGGAAGGCACTGCCTGCACTGTATATGGATGGGGACATACAGGACGTAAGAGATGTTTTTGAAAAACATATATACACATATATTTATATGCATCTGTCGTGTGATCATTAGGAGTTGCCGTTTTCTGAACATGGTTTAGGCAGCAACACCACTGCTAAAATGGAAATCTATTTCCCATCTTGTAGAAAAATCCAAAGAATTTAAAGACACTGAAGGTATCCACATTCTCTAGAGAATTGACACGTACCAAACATACACACACATACACACACACACCTCTATCTATAGCTGTCTGTCTAGATAATGCAGATAAAAACATCAAAATGTTGTGTTCAACATTTTATGTTCTTCTCTGCTGTACCTGTGCAGAAAATTAATTATGTTCTTCTCCTCTGCTGTAAATGTGCAGAAAATTAATTGTTAAAATCACTTTTTATTTAACTTTTGAACTGGTTTAACCAGTCTGCTGCTCCTGGGAGGAACCACAGACCTTTGCACCTATATGCCATGGATAGTCTGCATATATCTGCCCTGGTGGTATGTTTTGCAGAAATAATAATAATAATAATAATAATAATAATAATAATAATAATAATAAATAAATAAATAAATAAATAAATAAATAAATAAATAAATAAATAAATAAATAAATAAATAAATAAATAAATAAATAAATAGGCAGCATCCACACATTTTAACAGTGTAAATTGAAATCCCACAACTGGGGTGATCTTGACAGATCCACTCATCCCTCATCTCCAATAACCTTCGGCTAGAATCTTGGCCAAAGCCACACCTGCCAAGAGGTGATAATACCTCAGGCAAGGATAACATTTAGGTAATTAAAGAGCCTTGTGGCACAGTGGTTAAATGCCTGTACTGCATGTAAAACTGTGCTCACAACCTTGGGTTCAATGCCAGGTCGCAGGCTTATGGTTAACTCAGCCTTCCATCCTTCTGAGATTGGTAAAATGAGTACACAGCTTGCTTTGGGGGGGGGCAATGTATAACCCTGCATAATTAAAAAAAAACTGTAAGCAACCCAGAGACTACTTGAAGTAGTATGAGGTGGTATATAAGCAGAGCACTTTGCTTATATAAGCAGAAGTTTGCTTAAAGGCTTCTTTGTTCAATCCCCTGGCTTATTCAACTACTGAGTAACCTGTTTCATCACATGGGAGACAATGGAAATTGCAAAATGTAAGGAGGAAGTCTTGAGTTCATGAAAATTGCCACTGTTGTATGTTTTTTATGGATAAATTAAACTATGCAGTACCTAGTGGAAGTATTGCATAGTTTAATATAATGTGGGAGTGTCCCACCAGTCTATGTGCTTGTTAAGTTAAAAACATAAAATCAGAATTTGGAATGATCACAAAAGCTACTCTGCATTTAGAGGCAATGCACAGGATAAGAAAATGATGGCCTTTTGTGTAAAGAAATAGGGATGTGTCAATCCATCTGTTTCAGTTTCTTCTGCATTTTAATTTCAGAATCCATAAAAACTCGTTTCCCTTCTGGGTAGAGAACAATTTGAGAAGACTGGTCTTACAGCAGGGAAACATAAATGAAAATGTTGATACGTTTCAATAGGCACTGTGATTCTTAGCACATAGACGACCATGGTACACCTGACTTGCTACAGTGATGTAATGTACAAGAAGGCTCTCAGAACTGCTGTTGCTATTATGTGCTGTCAAGTTGCTTTGACTTATGGTGACCCTATATTGGCTATGATCTTGAAAAGGTCTTTAACAGCCATGCACACTAAAAGCCATGGGTTCCTTTACTGAGCCAATCCATTTTGGGTTACATCTTCCTCTTTTCACCTTTCCCCAGCATCATTTTTAAAGTGGGCCTTGTCTCTTCATGAACCAGCTCATTCTAATTTGCTCAGAATTGAGCAATCCTAATTCAGCGCTAACTGAGATGATAAGGAATGAAGAGCAGGTTCTCATAGAATTAAGTGCTCAATAGAACGACCTGCCAGTTTCAGTTCCTTTCACATTTAAAATTCCTGAACCCCACACTCTTGTCATCCTAGATCCAGACAAATATGCAGATTCTGGTAAATTCTTACAAAAGTTTGGACCAAATTAAAATCCCTCTCTCATCACAAGAGCGATGCAGTGGGGGTTATGTTCTTGAGAATTCATTTTGAACTTATCCTGCCAGCATTTGTTGTAGAATGATAACTAAATCCTTGTGTTCACATTCAAATCTTGTTGGCACCACAAATTCAGTGGCATGTGTTAATCGCATGCCACTGAATGCTACTTTAAAGATGCTACTTTAAGTTTCCAAAGATGGGGAAGCAAGCTAAGTTAGTGTGAAAATTATAAATTAATAGCTCACCAGTCAAAAAGTGGTAACTATTGTATGGATCCTTCCTTGACTCCTTCAGCTCTTGGGGACCTGTTAGCCCTGTTGTAATTCTTTCTTTTCTCTCTTCCATTACATTTCAGAGATACTTTCCATATGAGAAGAGAACCTTTGGAGGGGGGAAACTGGTGGTGGTAGTGGGGTGTCAAATCTTGTATTAGCTCTGGTTGATATATATTTTCTCCTTGTGTATGGTGAATATTTCCTTATAGTAAGATATTCCTAAAGGAGATGGCATACAATATTTAATTCACATCTTGATCAACACCATATATTCATTTTTGGTCAAGATCCCACTAGAATGGAAAGTGTTATGTGGGTGTTACTCAATTGTCTGATACAATTTCAATTAACTAATCTCCTCCAAGGGGACAAAGTATGGGAGGCCGTGCCTTAGTTATGTGTCTGGTACACAACATTTTTCCACTGTCCTGTTCCTTATTTATTCAGTGTAGTCACCACCTTTTGGGTAGCAAACTCAACAATGAGTTTGCTCATTTTCTGTTTCCCGTTTAACTTAGCCAATGGATTTTAGTTTAGTCAAATTACCTTTTAGAACGTGCTTCAGACAGAATAAATAAGAAGCAAATCGGATTAATTTCACTCTGTCTGAGAGAATGTACAGAGAACTTTGTTTATCATATTGTTGATCCAAGACAGATGTTGTTTCATGTTTCTCCTTATGAACAAATAGAGATGCAGAAATCCACATTTGGCCAATGTTTGGTTTGTTTGTTTGTTTTAGAACACTATGCTGCAAAGTAAAAATATGAGCATAGGTTCCATTTCTGTTTTTTTACCTTAATTTCAGGAGCCAACTTTGACGGGCAACTTCAAGAAGCAAATATGACTGTGATGGGAAATGAGCGCTGCAATCGGGATTTTGGTGGCAACGTAGTTGTGAAGGAGTCTGAAATGTGTGCCATGGCTGAGAGAACTGGCAGCGGGACCTGTGAGGTACTTTTTTTTTTGCCGTTTGATTAATTAATTTGCATCCTGTTCTTCTTTCAAGTAGTTGAGAGTACCTTCTTCTCAAAACCAGAGAGAGAGAGAGAGAGAGAGAGAGAGAGAGAGAGAGAGAGAGAAAGCAACCATTCCAAGGTCATTGGATGTGAGGCAGGAGCTGTAAAAATTCCATCATGATAGATTAGGGCAGTGTTGTGGTGAACCTATGGCACATGAAGCCCTTTCTGTGGGTAGGCAACACCACCCCCTCACAACCACGGCATTTCCCCCTCCGCTCAGAGCATGGCACTGTGCTTCATGCAGAGAGTGGGGTGAAAGGGAGGCAGTGGTTTGTGGCCTCGTTTGTAGCCCCAGTTTACTCTCCAGCCACAACTCTCTGGGCATCCCAAAAGCAGCATGGCTGGAGAGTAAACGGGGGCTACAAATGAGCCCACAAACCACTGCCTCCCCTTTGCCTGGCTCTCTTTATGGCTCTGTGAAGAGAGCTGGGAAAGGGGGAGGCAGGGGGAAAGTCGGGGGGGGGAGTGGCTGCAGCTTTTTGCCCAGGGCAGAGAGGTGGATGTGGTGCTACTTTTCAGAAATGTGAGGATCAAAGAGCAGGTTTTTGAATTTATCTGTGGACACAGCAGAAATTCAAAAGCCTGCTCTTCGATCCTTGCTTTCCTGAAGGGTAGCACTCCTCCTCTTTGATCCTCGCTTTCCCAAAGTGTAGTACCCTATGCTACCGTTCAGGAAATTGAGGACCAAAGAGCATGTTTTTGGATTTCCCATGCCACAGCGAGGGTGCTGTGGCTTCAGGAAGTTTGAAAGCCTGTTCTTTGATCCTTGTCTTCCTGAAGGGTAGCATCTGAAACATTTGTAACCCGGGGTACCATTGTATTCAGATTAAATTGCCATATTGGTACTTTGCGGAAAATAAGTGGGTTTTGAATTGCAGTTAGGGTACTCAATCTCTAAAAGTTTCCCCATCACCGAATTTGGAAAATTGTATTTCCCGTAAGTTAGCCGCAAACAAACACAACTTCTCATGTAACACAAGTCCAAGTTGCAATCCATTTTGTACATCTTAATCTGGTATACTGCACCATGGGTAGTTTTCTATGCTGCCACTGTGGGTGTATCAGGATCTAAGCATGATATCATATGATGGGCCAGCATCTCTTGACTAGCCATAATCTGATGGGAGAACCCTCCTTGATGTGTCTGAGAATGAAGTACTGATAACTAGGCAATTATCCTAGAGGCTGAAAAGACAGTTTATAGGTTCCCAAACCAAATTCAGAGTCCCTGAGAATGCCAGCACCCTTGTTTCCTGTGTTATGGGCTGTTGCTCTCATGGCAACCTAGGGAGACATCACTGTAGTCTGACAAGTGAATGCACATGTGAGATGTATGTTGGAGTCAGATTATTATCCAGTTCAAGTTGCGAATCCTTCATTTCAGTGAAGAACTCAGGAGTCAAAAAGCTAAGATTGGATCAGAGGCAAAAAGTATGAGCTGTTAAAGCCGGTATTCCAGATCAAGAGAAATAAACTTTGGAGGCGCTGTTACCTATTTGTGGTAGAGCAATCATTCAGGGGCTAGGGTGGTCCCTTGCCTGATTGCACACATCAGGATGTCACATGGCGTGTGAGACATTTTGGCATGGCTGTCCCCCCTCCCCACCAAATTAAGAAATAAGTATATATCCATCTGCTTACACAGTTTATGTTTTCTTTTTCTCTTCTAGAGGGATTATGGTGGTCCATTGGTCTGTGAACAAAACAAAATTAAAATAGTAGTGGGCGTGATTATTCCTGGGCGTGGATGTGCGATTCCCAGACGACCTGGGGTTTTTGTCAGGGTGGCCTTCTACTCGAAATGGATACATAAAATCTTAGTGACGTACCGATCATAGCTGAGCATTCCTGCCAAGAAAGCAAATTCCAGTCATGGGAACATTTTGGAAACTATGAAGACAAATTGTAATAGAAAGAGCCTTGACTACTTCTTCTTTTTAAAAAAAAAACCAACAACATCAATCAAGTGTGACTTGATAATCATATTCTACAGATATTTATGGATCTTTCTGTCATGTTATGCCTCATTCTGTGCTATATGAAGTGAACTGTGGCATAAGCAAGGATGGTGACCTATTTCCTGAAGATACTTGAATGAAAAGCAAAACTGCAAAGAGCGATTGCTGGATGCAGATACATTCTGTGGAATTAGAATGCCCAATTTCTCATCTGTTGCTGCTGATGGTCAGCTTGTTGGAGAGATGCAAACACAATTTGAAATGTCCAGTATTTTTCCTTCCCTATGTAAGCCTCTTTATTTTTCTTTAGGACAATGATAACTGTGTACATCAGCCAGAAATTATGCTGTTCTCCTCGTCAAAGCAAGGTTTTGATTATATTTTAATCTTCTTGACAAGTGGTTACTTGGATTTGCATCCCAGGTAAACAAAGTTAACACAAGCTGCCTATCCCGATGGCAGGGAAGGACCCTTGTTTGAAATGTCTGTGGAATTTGTTGGTGTTTGCTGGTGTGACAATCTGTGGCAACAACTTTTTAAATTAATCGATGTGCTCAAGAAGATGGTTCATAACTCTTAATAAGCCAGTATTGCAATCTGTTTCTGAAAGTTTGGGACTTGACTTTCCTGTATATTGGCAACAAGAATATACAGGAATATTGGCAGCAAGAATATACAGGGGGGTATTCCATGCAGTGGATTTCATTTTACATATGGCAGACCTTAAAGGACCCCAACCCAAACAATATACGGATTGGGATCTAAATATGTGTTCAGTCAGTTGGGTGTTCAGGACATCTTTTGTGTGTGGTCAGCCTACCCACACAGACAACCTTGAACTGAGGAGTTTTTCAAGTATGGTTTGTGCCAGAGCTTGAGAATGGGTTAAATTTTTTATTTAATTCTGTTCCTGGAATCCTGCAGCCAGAATGGCCAGCAACTCTGAGAGTCATAGTAAGAGGGAGGGAGGGAGAGAGGGGGGGAGAGAGAAAGTATATTTGGAAAGCCTGGTTTGTATTATGTCATGCAGTAGTGAGGGGTCTCCGTAAAACAACAGCAACAAACAACAACACAATATATGGGAATGCCTGACACTGATCTGTGTATATCAAGTTCAACTGTAGTATTTGATTGAGGCATCTTTTGTGTTTCTAGTGTCCTGCTTTCCATCTCCTAACTCAGTTGTTCCCAAACTGAAATCTCCCAGACGGTGCTGTGCAATAGTTTCCAGAAACCCTGACTCTTGGCTTTGCTGACAAGCTTATGGAAATTGTGGTCCACCAACATCTGGTGTCCTCTATTTGGGAACCACTGCCTTAATGGCTTGGTAGAGAGGAACAATATATTTTACCCTTGCTCCACCCTTGACTTTTTTAAAGGTTCAGCCACTGTCTCTCCTCCAAAAAGCATGTAGCTCCATGACTGAAGTTGTATTCCCTCAAAAAGTTCCCTCCAACAACGTTCCCACACAACACGTTACTAGTACAGTACACCAGCTGTTTTTCTCTCAGTCCCCAGACAATGTTCCAGATCTGTTTTTGTGTTAGAATACAGGCCGTGGACCCGGAGTGAGGAAAAGCAGGTGGTAGTTGGCAGTTTGGTAAACAGGTCTACACTTCTTTTAAACATGATAACAAACATGCAAATGTCAGTCATATATATATATATTAAGAACTGTGTTGATGGCTGGATAGCTCAGTGATTTAGGCATTGGTTGTGAGTTCAATTCCCCTCTGTGCTTTGAAGGAAAAGGGCCGGCCTGTGTAGCACTGAACAAGCGTTGTAATCCCAAAATACCCCAAGAAGAAAGGAGTAGTAAACCACTTCTCAGTACTTTTTTTTAACCTAGAAAACCCTAGAAAGAGTGCCATGTCAGAAACCTTTAATTATTGAAAGGCTTTATTTGACATATTTACTGTATCATGCTTGTGAGATATAGTTTGTTTTTTTAATCGAACACTGAGTTCAACCCATCTTAGGTGCAAAAGATGTCTAAGATATACCTTTGGAATTAACGAAGTGCTTCCCAACATTGTGGCCTTAGATTTTCTTGGATTAAAACTCCCAGAGATTTTCACCATTACCTGTTCTAGCCAAGATTTCTTGGAGTCAAGAGCATTTGGGGTCCCAAGGCTGGGAACCAATGAATTAAAGAATGCTGTTGCCAAGACTCTGAGTACTAGAGCAAAACACAGTTCATAGTCTCTTGACAATAAAATAAAATAAAA
This sequence comes from Phrynocephalus versicolor, assembly GCA_023846285.1. NCBI lineage: Eukaryota > Metazoa > Chordata > Lepidosauria > Squamata > Agamidae > Phrynocephalus > Phrynocephalus versicolor. Next base: position 7,062,132 of record JAHTLZ010003305.1, read on the forward strand.
TAAAACAAAATAAAAAATAATAAAAGAGCAAACTTGATTATCCCAGCATTTTTCCATTCCAACAGTTGGAAGGTCAGGGTGGATAGGCAATCCTTTTGTCACTGCTGCTGTTAAACAAATGGGAATCAGATATGTGTACTGATCTATTTTAAATCACCAAGATATCTATCAGGAGATTAACATCAGTCTGCAGAGGACTGTTTCCCATATTACACAGCAACAAAAAATAGTGTGCCATGGGGTATGAACTGAAAGAGAGGCATTTTTAAAACTGGTTCTTTGTCAAATGTATCTCCCAAACACTCACTGGTTGCATTTACACTTTAAATCAATTGTTATTTATATGTGTGAAAAACAACTTGCTCCCTCATTATAGGACCAAACAAATTGTAATTCCCTGAGGCTTTGAATCACTTTTTGAAAAGGTGGTGTGTGTGTGTGTGTGTGTGTGTGTGTGTGTGTGTGTGTGTGTGTGTGTGTGTGTGTTCAGGGCTTGTAACTTACATGCCATTTGAGATTTTTTTTCAAGAATATGCATATTCAAGCCAAAAAATCTTGTATGAATATGACATTAGAATTTTTAGTTCTGGCACACATTTATGATAACACACATTTTTAAAGCATGGAATACATCCAACCCCTAACCCATAATAACTTGTTAACTCAAGTTTTTGCATTTAAGCCAGTTAAACGAAGCTAGATTTCATTCCTTTAGTTTAATAGGGTTATGGCTCAAGTTAAGGCATTTTGGCAGTTATCCTTGCTGTCTTTAAAAAAAAGCTACTCTCTTTTCCTCTCTACTCTCCCACTCTTTGTTCATACCAGTTACATAAAGTGATGTTTATGAGGCTGTAGCAAAATGTAATTCATTTTGCATTTTTCCCTCAAGATTGATATATCCTCCCTATTACATGTGCAAGCCTTTTGTATTATGTATGCAGGCATTTTGTTCGGTGTAATAAAAAGGATTCTGAAATATTATATACTTCTGCTGTGCAGAAGACCATATGAGTTTATATATATAAATATATATATAAATATATATAGGGTCAGGTGTTAAAACTACATGTAAGGCTTTAAAAAGTATTTGTTCTGAGCCAAGTCTCAGTAGAATGAGTTGTACAGAGATTATAATTTAGAACTTAACAAATGCTGGTGTATCAGGCCTTCTTCTGAGGCAAATTCACACAGTGCCCAGAATCCTATTGGTGTTTGCCTAAGGTTTGTAGTACATGTTGCAGTTAGCTGATATGGCCCTGGGATGCATCTTGATGCAGTTGGGCACATGACCCAGCATCTGACCAAGATGTGCCCTAGTACCTTGTCAATTAGTCACAATTAGCATATATTCAACAAACACCAGTGGGACTTTGGCCAGAATTTTTTTTCCTGTCCTGATCATCTTGCGGTACACATTCACATGGAGAAACATAATCATAACCGGCAACCATAGATAAAAGAGCAGCCCATGAAACTGCAGGAGAAATGTTAAATGAAACAGAGGGTGTACGTTGACAGAGTCATTGAACATGCTGGCTGGGGGAATCTGGTGATTATAGTCACAATTTAAGGTAACTTTCCTAAGCTCTCCAGTAAATAATGTATTAGGGGCATGATCTATATACTGTTGTGATCTCCAGTTAAGGCAGAGGTGACCCAACAAGTCCGGGCTGCACATGATCTGGAGCTTCCTGGGTCTGAATGGCAAATGAAAGGCACCCAGTTGTGAGATTCCTGGTTGCAAACCACTGGAGTTTCTATCTGTCATGCATTTCTGCCATTCACAAGTGTTTCATTGCAATGCAGCCTCTGGCTGTCCGGTGTGCAATTAGTTTGAGGGAATTTGAAAGGGAAGCCCTGAAGAACAGATGTTTGGATCACCCCTCACTTCTGCAAACTACAGGCTGGGATTCAAAGTGCATGACTTGCTGTATTGGAACCCAACTGAATTTTAGATTATCTTTTGAACAGTTGATTCTCCCCACACACCCTTGGGTTTACAACAGCATTCTTTTGAAGCCACAAGAAGCGGGTGGCCATGAAACACTCGAGGCAGCTGTTAAGGAAAGCGAGGTACAGTAACCCCCCAGTGCCGATCGCAGGGGTTAGGGACCCACCCCACCCGCTATCCATGATAATCTGTGATATGCGGATGCGGGGGTGGGGGTGGGGGCGGGGGCGAGGGCGATCGTGCGCCTGTCCGAGAAGACTTGGGGCAGCACGCACCGCCGGTGGCAGGGGTACCGCCGGTGGCAGGGGTATCTGACCTCCTGCCGCCGCCCGCGACTTCTTGTCCAGGGCTGTCTCCATTGAAATGCATTGCCAATGCATTTTAATGGAGATTTTTTTTCCCATTTGTAAACATTGGCTCAATACTTTCCAATGGGGAAAATTTCTCCATTGAAATCCATTGACTCAATGCATTTCAATGGAGATTGCGCCCCCTGCCCCCTGCATGACCCCGAGACTTCTCGGAGGGGCCAGGGAGTGGTGCAGAGCGACCCAATTTCCCCGCACCGCCCTCCCACACCCCCCAGAGGCTTCTCGAAGGGGCTGGGGGGCGGCGCGGAGTGACCCGATCCCCCCCGCTGCCCCCTGTGCAGCTCCGAGGCTTCTCGGAGGGGCCGGGGGTGGCACGGAGCGACCCGATCGCTCCCCCGCTGCCTCCCATGTGCCCCTGAGGCTTCTCGGAGGTGCGGGGGGCAGCACAGAGCGACCCGATTGCCCCCGCTGCCCCCCGTGTGGCTCCGAGGCTTCTCAGAGGGGGCGGGGGTGGTGGGGAGCAACCCGATCCCCCCCCTGCAGTGCAGGTACTGCGATCCCATGATGTAGTGGGACCGCTGTACCTGAACCGTGAAATGGCGGGGGTGGCTGTAGTTCCCCCATTTTTATGAACTAGGCTCCTTTCCCAGAGTTGTGTTGAAGAGGAGATATGAGATGGCATTAACTCTTTCTGTATTCTAAGATTAGAGCTTGGAAATGTTGCTTTTTCCCCTCTGCAACTTTTGGAATTTCCCAGCCACCATGGACTCTAAGGGATTCTGGAAGTCCTTGTCTGAAGAAGCCCTTTGTCACTGTAGGTGTCTCTTCTTCTATCAGGGACAGAAAGGTTGGAGAATGCCAGTGACATGAGATCACCAAGGGGGCTGGGCTTTGTGATTCCCAACCTTGAGTCCCCAGATGTTCTTGGACTGCAACTTCCAGAAGTCTTCACCACCAGCTGTACTGGCCAGGATTCCTGGGAGTTTTAGTCCAAGAACATTTGGGAACCCAAGTTTAGGAACCATTGGTTTAAGGCTTTGGGAGGAAAGGTTGAAACTCCCTTGCCCAAATACCCCCAGTTCTCAAAGCTGCTCTTTATTCATTAGTGAAACGGGACAGAGAATCCTAAGCATGAGTCTTTTTTTTTAGTTCAGCCTTTTGTCTTTCCATGTGCATGAGAAAGTACCCAGAACACTACCTGTTGATGCAGCATCAGGAATTAAAATTTCTGTGTTGATTTGTCTTTGGCCTTGTCCTTTTGGTAGTGATAGTTTCGGGGTGGGTGGGGGACTTGAATGATACTGGGCAAAGAATGTGTGCTTCATTTATTCCTGTGAATATTTCTTGTTGGTACCCATGGTACTTTACCATGCAAGTGTTACAGTTACAGCACTTGGCTAAGAAGGACACTGTCAAGGTGTTTGGTCACCACTCTTTTCTGCTGTACTTGGACCATAGGCAGAATATTTTCTAACTGGATTCAAAAGTAGTTTGCCTCGTCAGCCCTGAGAGTAGAAACTACAAAACAGGTTGCATCCTGTATTTTGCATGTGCCTGTATTTATTGCACAGAAGTACTTGTTTTAGGTCAAAACCACAATTTAATGTCCATGTATTTGTTTTGTGTATGGATTTTGGCTCAAAAGAGGTGGAAAATAAACTGTTTCATGTGAGTTTCCCCCCTAAAAAAAAGATAAAAATAAAAATTAGAAATGATGTTTTAATTTATTAGGAGGTTTTCATATGTAATCCTGTTATTGCTTTGGCTTGTATCTGAGTAGCATAGAGAGAGGGGGGGGGGAAATACTCTGAGGAGGACCGTGTGGTATTTTCTAAAACATAAAACACAGAGAAACTCAACACATGAACTATGGGCCATTAGGAACCCCTTGGAAATCACACTAGACCAGGGGTGGGGAATGTGTGGCCCTTCAGACTTTGTTGAGCTACGTCTCCCACCTCCTGAGGTTGATGATAAGAGATCACGGGAGGTGTGGTCCAACACTGAATCACCACACATCCTTCATCTCTTCATTAGGAGCTTTCTTGCAACACTGGTATACAATCTGTTCCTGATTTGTTTGATGTGCTTTTCTCTCCCCCCCTTTTTTTTGTGGTGGTGGGAGGGCTATTTCAAATTTGCTGGTATATTATTTACTTAAAATATTGGCCTGGTGGTGAAAAGAACCATGCTATTTCTTTAAACCCATCATTGACAGTGTTCATCCAGTTTTACAGTGCTGTAAATGGAACAACTTTTAAGTTTTCTTCCGTACTTTCTTGTAGATGCTGCCTGTTGATGCGACCACTTGGAAACTTATTCACACTATGGATCTGAGTTTACAATAATTTCTATAACTAAAAGCATCAACATTAGCCACTATAGTTGGTATTTTTGTATTGTTTATTATTGTTATTATTATTATTATTAATAATAAAATACTTTATCAAAAAGTATGTACAGTATATGTCTTTTGTTTAATGACATGAAATAATATTCAGGGTTGGGCCTCTCCAGTTCCTTTGTGCTGCAGCTCTTAGAATTTGTTGAGAGGAAAATTGAGAGATCCAACCAACCCCTCTCCCCCCCCCACAACCTTGCAGAATAGCTTTCATTATGTACATGTGGGTAGCCATTGTAATTGTTTCACTTTTCAAGAAGGAAACTTCTCTGGTGCTTCCTGGGAATGACAAATCTTCAGGGATGTCTCAAGAAGACCTTGTGGGAAAGGTAGTTCCTTGAAGGGCACAGTCTACAGAGAAAATGGTTAACAAATATGGATCTCTTTGTCCCATTCCGTTTTGATTGTTCACCTTCATACAACTGCCCTCCCAAGGAAGAAGATACTGAAAGTTAAGGAATGAATAGAGATGAATGAGAGGACCCATTGCTCATGTTTTCAATTTGTCCTACTCTCCCTCTGGTGTGTCCAGTTCCGAACAGGGCAGTATCTACCATTAGAAGGAGCTGCATTGCACTGTGAATTTCATCATCTAATTTCAGACATCCTGCCATTCGAAGGAGCTGTATTGCACCATGACTTTCACCACACTGTTTTAGATTTCCTGTCATTCAGATACCGTGCTACACTAGAAGCAGCCAAGCTCCAAGCTCTTTTGAGAATACATCTTTCATGTTAGCAAAGAGACACCATTTCCATTATTAATCAGACAGGCCAGTTTCTCACTGGTTATTCACCTCAACTGACCTGAAGAATTGGTGCAGCAGAGAAAAAACTCCCCACAATGTAATAACACCTTGATTGCCTTGTGATTATTTCGCCCTACAGTACTTACATATCAGTAAACCATCAGGCACTTGTGAAAATAATTGCATTAAACTGGAGGCAAATTGCTGAAGAGAAAACATATTATGGTTTATTGTAGGAAGATGAATACAAAGAGGAGCTCCTGTGAAATGAACTGAGAACATTATTGGATATAGTTGTACAGTAATACTTCTACGGTGTGATCACCGTCTGTATAATAGCCTTGTAACAAGTTGAGTTTTGTGAACATTGCACACAACGCACAGCATGAGGCTGCATACATTAAGGATCATCACGCATAAACTGCTTATGAAATCATTTCCCACTTAATGCTGGAGATATTTCCTGGGCCACTTGAGAAGGTTGGCTTCTTAAGGCTAACCCTCCAACTTGCGTCAGTGATGTTATGCTGCAGAAGTATATAGTGGAAAAAGAATCTGACTCCAGCACACCATTAGAGGGGTATTATTTCTTTGAGGAGTGCTGCCCCCCTGCCTTTTTTTTAATGTAGTGGAAACCTGTCTTCTACTGGCTTGCAGCTCAGGTTCTCATGTTTATTCCATAAGCACTTACAGTAATATGAGAAGCAGGTGGTAGTCATTATAAGATCCATGTGCTGCCTTTGACCAAAGACTCTTTGAGGCCTTGATGGTGGCTGTTAAGGGAAACAGGTTGCCAATCCATTGGCTTTACATTTCTTTTCTCTGCTAGCACTTAAGTCTTCTTTGGCATCTTGCATGTCAGCTGCTCTGCCCTTGTTCCTTGTTAGTGGCTTGATTTCTTTTGGTTATCCTTAAAACTCTTCTCCTGCCTCAACCAACAGGGAAGTGACGAGCCCTGCTTCCCACAAGCTGCTTTTAGAGACATAACTATTGTGTAATTAAACTATTGCATAATTTTCCTTTCCACCCTTAGCAGCAGTCCTTGTTAGAGATTCAAGAATCAACCTGAAAAATCTTCCGGGTTTTGGCCAGATGCTCTCTTAATTTCACTGGCTAGCATTCTTACATTCATGTAATTCATACAACCCCCACAGGACTTTGTTATGTTAGGATGGTCTACGTGGTATGCATCAGATGCTGGCATGGTTTTGAATGACAGCTTGAGTTTGGTTTGAGCCTGAAGCATTAGGAGATAACTTGCTTGTTGGAATAAATGCTCACAAATCAAACACAGAAATCTGGGGGTTTCAGATAGAAGGAACCATCATTTTACAGCTGAAAAAATCATCTTTTTTGTGGGGGATAGGTGTGATGATCTAAAGTAATTATAATTACTTGTTCCAATTTTATATCAATACATCAAACTATTATAATAGCAAAGAACAGTATTAATGTCATTCACATCCAGCATTCCTTAAAGCAATTCAAAAACTAGACAGATCCCAAACCAAAACATATAACTTTGAAACTCAACCATTCACATTTGTTGAAAAGCAGCCCTGACAATTGGTTTGTGTTTGGGTGAGAAGTGGTCAACTAATTAAAAAAGGAATCCATTTCTGGGATTGCCCCTTAAATGGTGTCACTTTTTGAATGGCAGTAAGTAGAAGAGGGTATCAGTTTTTGCTATGTAAAATTTGGCATCCTTTCTCTTGCTCACCATGCGGGCATGATATTGTGCAGGAATATCAGGCCATTTCTTGGCTTTTAAAATCTTGGATACAGAAGCAGAATATCCCACATTCATTAACTGGAGGCTTTGGATGAACTGAATATACAATATGCATGATTCTGGCTATATTGTACAAATCAGAACCAAAACAAAAATGTTTGATATGCGCTGAAGAGTCCGTCATTTCCTAATTGCTCAAAAGCTAAATAAAACACTGGATCTAAAAATAAATTCTATTACCGTGTAGGACTTGCCTGCAGCAATACTGAATTCCATTGTTTCCTTGGAAAAAAAGGTTTAAGTCAATCTTGTTTCTTCCAAGTTTAAGAGCAAAGCTGGGTTTCTGGTGTGTGTGTGTGTGTGTGTGTGTGTGTGTCTGAGAGAGAGAGAGAGAGAGAGAGAGAGAGTGAGAGAGAGAGAGAGAGAATGCCTTTTAATCCAAAATGTGCATCTGTTAAATATTAATGCATTCATTTGGAAGATGTTTTTATGTTCCTTCCTGTCATCATGTAGGGACCATCTCTGGTCTGTCTAGCCTGATGTTGTTAACAAGAACTGGCCATCTCTCCCCAAAGGTTCAAGCAAGATTCTTTTCTAGACTTCCTGGAAATGCCACTGATTGAACAATGAAACCCCTTGCATGTGGAGCATGTGCTCTACCTCCCATATCCGCTAAATCACCTTTCCTTAGATCTGTAAACCATGGATCAAAACATTGTTTCCTCTTCAAAAAAGCACAGCTGTCAAGGAAAGCAGGTCTTGAACCTGGCTCTCAATGGGAGTAAACCCCAGGATACAATATCCTTAACAGTCTACTAGTGAAACAAAGAAATAGGTGTTAGCATGATCAGTGTAACTCTCTTTAACTTTTAATATGCTAACACTGAGAATGTGAGCATGGATTATGGAATAGAGATAATGGCAACAGATTTATATTGTTAGGTGCCATCAAGATGGAACTGGCTTACAGTGAACCTAACATGGCTTCAAGGTAAGTGAGATATTTAAGGAGTGCTCTTACTAGTTCCACACTGCCATCGACTTCCATACCAGAGCAAGGAATTGAACCCAGGCCTCGTAGTCTATCACTCTATCCACTTACAGATTCTTACAGTGGAAATATCTGCTCTGCTCTTCTAGTGAAAGAGAATGGCAATTTGACACAGGACACGAAAGCAGCTCTTCCTTCCCTATTCATGACAAAACCATGTGATTCTTAAAGCAATTAAGTGCATTGTATAGAGTTTGCCATGTTTGCCAAATTTCTAATCCTCCAAACCTGACTCGTGGTTTATGACAGGCATGTCATGAATTATATGCCACATTGAAACATTGCTAGGGTTCTAGATATGTAAAACTTCCCTTCATGTTGTACTAATCAGGTCCTGGCTAACCTTCAGACAGGGAAGTGGGCTTGTCCACAAAACCTCTCATTAAAATGTAGCAGTTAGCCACTATATTTTTGTTTGCTTATTTTTTGTTTTTCCTTTGTTTTTTTTGTCTTGTTTTTTTTTTTTTTTGCCCAATCTGCTAAAAAGTATAAAATCCACTGGCTGTTTATCTACTAAGATTCCAATTAAGTAATAAACATTGCAAGTTCACAGTAGTAAAATATTGGATGACCCAAATGACGTTTGAGTGTAATCAAGCCATATCTACTTATATCATTGCTGTAGAGTAGACAGGATGAGAAAAGTACAGGGGTGCTGACAAATCTTTGGTACCAAGTAACATGCCTAGATGATCTGAGCACATCTGATCTCACCTGATCTCAGAAGCTAAGCAGGGTCAGGCCTGGCTATTACTTGAACAGGAGACCACCAGGGAATACCAGGTGCTGAAGGCACCTGGAGTAGGCACTGGCAAGCCACTCCATCATTCCTGCCAAGAAAACTCGATGGACATGGGGTCACAAAGAGTTGGCCATGACTGTAACGACACAGCAACAGCCAAACCCCAAGTCCGAGTCCCTATTAAAAACAAGATTTCTTCCCCAGATAAAAGGGGAAGACATGGGTGGGTTCTGCATCACGAGTCTAGTCTGAGTCATTGAAAAAGACCCAAACCCAAACCAACCAAGAATCTGAGTCAAGCCACCTATGTGAATTAAGTCCAACCTGGTAGTCCTGCAACTTGAGTCTCTATCCTTGGAAAAGTAGTACTGGATTTACAGTACTATTAAAACCCATACCTACAAGACTATCTTAAGAGAAATTGGAAAGCTTGCAAGTACAGTGTCTAGGGCCTTCCATAGGAATCTGCTGA
>JAHTLZ010003306.1:0-13283 GCA_023846285.1 Phrynocephalus versicolor
GACCAACAAGACATCTGTGAAGATTCTCAGTCATCCAGGTGAGTTTATCTGGAAGTTGAGTCATGGCTACTGGACATCTTTTTGAGAGATAGAAACGTTTCGCTGTTCATCCAAACAGCAGACCGATGAAGCTGTTTGGATGAACAGCGAAACATTTCTATCTCTCAAAAAAGAAGTCCAGTAGCCATGACTCAACTTCCAGATAAACTCACCTGGATGACTGAGAATCTTCACAGACATATTGCAGAATAGTTCATACTAAACACACACACACATATTTACATTTGTCACCATTTTAAAGTAGTGCTATTAAATGTTTAAAAGGAAGTAAATAAGTAGATGTGAGTCAAAAACAGAGTGTGACTACATGTTCAAATACCATCATATTTGCTGCACTTATACAACAGGACCTCTCTTTTTAATTTTAAATAAAAGAGGTAAAAGAAGCCGAATCTTACTGTATCTATCCTCTTGATTTCATATAATTTTTGCATGGGATCTTTCCCAATCACCATCAAATCATCCTCCATATTGATCTACTGGTGGCCTATCTCTTCCCAGACAGACCACAATATCTTACTGGTACATCATCAAAATGGAAAGCAGTGTTTCATTTCATTGCTTGATAGAATGCTTGCTTGCATTTCGTTTCATTTTGTAATCTTTTTTGATGTAGCGAAATGAGGAAACAGCATGTTGTTTTTTTGTTTCGTGCCCATCTCTAATTGCAACAAACAAAGCATTATGATTTTATTGTGGGGCATCAAAGGCTAGTTGAGATCGTACGCAAAAGAGACTTGTGCTGTCAATTAATTAAATGACAGATCTGAAAAATGTCATTAATGTTCTTTCCCCATCAATACTCTTGTTCCTTACTTGCAAGTAATGTAGGGACTACCTCATATCTGCTCACAGATGCTTTTAAGCTATTGACATGGCAATCAGTGACTCTGAGCTACCAATAGTGTGAGAGAGTTTGCATGTGTGAATGCTCCCCCTTGTGGGGGGAGGCCTTCTTAGTGATTTTTTTTTAAATACTCAACATAAACGTGGGGTGGTTTTTTTACATTTTAAGATAAGGGGACCATGTAAATAAGAGATATAGAACCTAAAACCTGAAGCAATATACTCTCGAAAATGCTTTGCTGCTTGATTGTACTAAATGGAAAGCAATTGCTGAACATCTGCGTTAAATAATACGTGTACTTGTGAAAGTGAAGAATGTGCATATAATTTCTCAAAGCCAGGCAAATGCGGACAATGTATGAATTCCCCAATCACCTATGGCTTCCTATTTATTAATTTATTGCTCCTGCCTTACATCTTTTGACTGAACAGCTGAAAAATCACAATGTTTCCATGGAGACAAATCCTATAACAGGAGAATTATGACAAATTGTGGTCATTATAGTGAACGGTGAAAATTCCAAGCCATCAGTGACACACTGGGATTATTTAGGTCAGTCTGCCCCAACCAAAATCCCTTCAAACAGTACTGGGCTACAGTTTGATAGATTATAACCACCATTTCCATCAGTTATCGATAAGTATCTTTGCCGGACAGGATGAGGGTTGTAAGATGAAACCTCTAGAGAAGCCCCAATTGGAAAGGGTTTTGAAAGCATAAACAAACACACATTTACATGAAACATGTGATCCCATGGAAAATCTCTGGCCTCATTCAGGGCTTTTGGTGACACTCCAGCATGAGCTGTTTCCTGGAAGTTACAGATATCCAGAACATACGTGAGATCAGATTCCAACCTGATCCTGATCCTTGGACCTTTTTGAGGACTACAGTTTTTCAGGGCCAGGGTGGAAGGATTCCTCCATGAATGGAAAAAAGTGTTTTACGGGAGATAGCTTTTAGCAAAATGACCTTTTTGAGTGCAATCAAACAAAATGTTTTCTGGTTGTATGATTGCTCCCAAACTTGAACATGGAACTTTAAGTGTGCAAATTAATGTGAACAGAAACTGGGAAATTAACTTACAGCTTATCTCATTTAAAATGGGGAGGGGGAGTTAAATGCAGCTAGTTATGAAGTCAGCATAAGCATCTGGCTATTGGCTTGTTTCTAGGCACCACAATTCAGTGGCTTGGGTATGACCTATAAAGCCCCATGTAATCTGAGCCCAAGTTATCTGAAGGACTATAAACTTCAGCGCAAAACTAGGCTACAGGTGATACCTTTATAGACCACTAATAAAAATAAAAAAAATTGCAGAGCTTTCGAGTTCAACACACTCTTCTTCAAAGAAAGTACCAATAGGTCAAATATGGCAAAGGATGTGCTCTGCCAGGAGCTTATTCTTAAAGTTCTAGGCTAGATGATGTATGCCAGGCAAGGAGTCTTCTTAGAAGCAGGAAGTTGGAGGGCAGTTGTAAAAGCTGCTTAAGCATTTTCACACCTTGCTTGTTCAAACAAGGAATATGGGTCATACACACCCACCCACTCACTCACCCCTCATCCTCATTTGGCTCTACCAAGACATACAAGTTCCTGCAGGCCAGAGAGGAGATGGGTGAAAAGGGTTGATGCTTTGAAGAAGAGTGTGTTGCACTTGAAAGCTTGCAATGTTTTGTTTTGTTTTTATTAGTGGCCTATAAAGGTATCACCTGTGCTTTTATCACAATTTTCTTTTGGAAACCTGAGAGAGAGCCTTCTCATTTGCCACGTACAGGCTCTGGAACCCCTTGCCAAGAGGCATTTTTTTTTGTACCTGTTCTCTGAGACCTTTTTATTTAAGCAGTTAGGAACCCCCTCCCCCAAGTCATAAAAGCCCAGCTGATGTGTGGTTTTCACTTATTTAAGATAAATCATTTAAAAATAAACTATTTTTAAATGCTGGTGATTCTTAAACAGCTTCCATTTAAATTGCATTTTAAGTAAATAAATGCATTTAATTATGTTTTAATGTTTGTGATCTTGATCTTCATGTTCTTCGGTCTATTTTGCAAGCTACCTTGGACCCCAATTCTGAGAGTAAATTAGCAAAAAAATTAAATGAAATAATTAAATATAGGTCTATAAAACTTATGTTTTATACATTGGCATTATGGATTTACTGTTTGTTTGTGTTCCATGTTGTGAACTGCCCAGAGTTCTATCTATCTATCTATCTATCTATCTATCTATCTATCTATCTATCTATCTATCTATCTATCTATCTATCTATCTATCTATCTACATCTGTCATGTACCAGGTTACATGTCTGGTGGGTGATACCACCTTTCTGTGCCAACCTGCTAAGTTGGGGATGTTTGCCACTGAAATTCATTCCATTAGACTTGACACAACTTGCATAACTAATAGGATGTTGGCCAAATATTTTATACCATTGTAACTGCAATCTGAATTCTGCATATGTGGATTCCAGGCTAGAACAGAGCAGAAGGAAACCATACTTTAACCATTCAAACAGTTAAAGTATGATTATATATACATGGCATATTAAAGCCATATGGTATCGTGAGGGCTGTATGCCCCCAAGATTTAATTATTATTTTATGTATGCTCATAATCAGCTGTCCAGTAAAATATACAATGTCTCCACTGCAGCCAGAGCTCTCTTTTTCTTCAAATGGACTTATTACCAAGATAACTACTCTGCAACGCTCTCAACTTTGGTAGCAAATTTCATCGACTCATTAAGGGAACAGTGATCCAATATAATCAAAGAGATTTTAGAGGACTTGGAAGTAGAAAACGTTAGAATACTAAAATCGAAGGTGGGATGGGTTTCACATTTGTGTGAGTGTGCAGTTAAGACTTACTGTGCAATTATTCTTAATGGGGCTGTGCCATGTGATCCAATCTTATTTGTCATGTAATACCATAAATCCGCTATCAGTTAAAGCTTATGCCAGCTTTATTCTCCCTTCTTTACTTTCATTGCAGTCCATGGAAAGGAGGAAGAAAAGAAAGAGGTCTTAAATCGCAGCTGGGACTTCCGCCCAGATGAGTGTTCAGACTTCTTCTAGGGAACTTAAACTGGCAAGAAAAGGAAAAGGAAACCAAGTGCATACAAATATAGCTGTTATCTCTGAATATCAGAGCAGAACAAAGTGCAGACTGTGTCTTGCACAAATTAATACAACATTATGTGTATCCTGGTGGTAAAATATTAGAGAAACCAACTTGAAGGGCAAAGCAACCTAGCAAATGGACTATGAACTGCATATAAAGTTAATGATGGCATTTCTCTCCAAAGCACTCCAGAGTAGAAAATAACAACATTGGTACATTAACTTTGTGGGAGTGTGATGAAGGTTCCGTCACATGTCCTCTAATTGCAAACATTGTCTAAAACAAATTCAGCCACGTAGGCAGAGAGCTAAAAAGGTGAACAGTATGGAACAAAGTTAACTGGAATGGCACTCTGTAGCTCCTTGGTGAAATAATTGAAAGGGTAATTCATGTAACAGAAACAACCAAAATTACTCTTCCAGTCCTGGGGGACTCATACATCAAGATGTCTGATAGGTGCTGACCAAATTTCCAAGTGTGATGATTCCTTGGCACTTGGAAGGCCTGCTCTTGATTGGGCCTTGCAAAATAATATTATGATTCTGTGGTTGGCCACCAGATGAGCCATATAATTGTGTGGTTTGGCTCAGTTGAAACCAAAGCCTTTCATGTCAGTACTGACCAGGAATGCAGGCTTACAAGAGAAAGAAAAGGCACGGGTTTTACTAATAAAATGGGATTAAATGTGGTTGCTTCATAAAGTCTGGTTAATCCATTTTCTTTGGAGAGAAAAAAAATAGAAGCCTTTTCTCATCATATAAATCCATTCACTTTTTAATTTTATTTCAGAGCGATCAATTAACCTTCATAAATCTCTCAAGCAGTTCTTCTGAAATAATGAAAATGCCAATTTTCTGTAATTCATTAATGACAGCAATAGCTATTTGCTTTATATATTTATATATTTGTATATAAACAAACCTTGACTAAAATAAACATCAGACTTTCAAAGCGAGCCTTGGATTGCCACTAGTTTACTTCAAAAATTGAACTATTAATACCATGAACATTAGTATTGATCAGTATTGCTATTAGGATATTACGGGAAACAATTTGCAGTTTTGGAAAGATTATAGAAGGCTGCCAAGTGTTCAAAGTCAGACATTTAGTTATTTCAGAATGAAACTTTATGACTTGGTTTATGCTGTTTCAGTCAGGCATACTGGGATTTTTCTGAGATGACAAGATAAAGGTGGTAATCCTGTCTGTTCTGGCGTAATATAAAATTAGCCTGTGTAAAATTGCTGGGCATTATTTATTTTAAAATATTTTTACATTTCCTTTCTCCTTAAGAAGGACCCAAGGCAGCCTATAAATCTAAGAACAATGAGTCAACAATGAGCAGTAATGAAGAGCAATGTGACCTCCCCAACCTCTATGCCATGTAACCAGGCGAGTCCAGTAAACCCCCCCCCATTTGTGCCATCAGGCAGACAGCATGGGGCTGGTAGAATGTCTCAAAGCACCCCAGGCTTCTAAGCTCCATTAGTTGGCAACCCTTGGCCCGGGAGGATACTCAGTGCATCCTTCCTCACAATCCTGTAACCTCCAGATCCACAGCATCATGAGGTTGGATGTAATGAGTGGAACGGACCACCAACACCACCTGGGTTTCCATGGTTAGCACCGGGTCCAGCAGGACACCCAAACTGCAGACCCCATCCTTCATGGAGAGAGTCACTCCCCCCCAAAAGGTGAGAGAGTTCCCCAACCCACAGACCCCAGGGGGCCCCACAGCAGGATCTGTATCTTGCCTGGGTTCAACCTCAGCCTGTTAGCCCCCATTCAATTCAAGACGGCTGACAAGCAGTGCTCAAAGGACAGAATGGCATCTACTGCAGAAGATGGAAAGGAGATATAGAGCTGGATGACATCCACGTGTTGGTGACATGAAGCTCCATGCCCCATTATGACACTTCCCAGCGGCCTCATATAAATGTTGAAGAGTAGAGATGGGCACGACTCGGGAAAATGACGTTTTCGAGTTGTCGTGTGTCGGAGGCAGCCCGTGTCGGCTCGTTTCGGTTTTTCGCGAAACTTCGCAAAAATTAGTCGGTTCGTTTTTTTGTTTTTTTGTTTTCGTTATACTGGTTTTTTTGGGGGTAGCGGGCTCCTGGAGGCACCTCTGTGGGGTGGGTGCCTCCGCCGGCCCGCTATAAAGGAAGGGACAGCAGCAGCAGGCTCCAAGAGACCCCTCAACATGGGGATCTCCCCTCCTCACCTGCTGCTGCTGCAAAATGGCATGCATAACCATATGGACATGCATACCAGTTGCAACTTGCAGGCTATGAGACCAGTGAGAGTGATAGCGTCATGCCTTCCCTGCACAAGGCTCTCGCACCTGCCATGTCCCACAAAGAAGGGAATCGTACTTGCGTGTGTAGTGCAATGCAAGTAGATCTGGCTATGGGCTAAGGTGGATTAGGGTTAGGGCTAGGGTTAGGCTAATGACGGGTAAGGTTTTGGTGGGCTATTGGGTTGCACCTCTGGGTGCCTCTCTGACCCACTAAGAAGACAGTCTGTGACGTATGGGTAAGGAGTCAAGGATTAGGGTTAGCGGGTTAGGGGGCTAGGGCAAGTTTTAGGGGGCTTTTTGGCACATCCCAGAAGTCTCAGTGGCCAAGTGGCCATGCGATTGGTGAGATGGCTCCAAAAATTTGCATGGTCGTCCCCTCCCACATGGCTGGCCAGGCCACTGGGCCAGCCCATCATTGCACACTGCGCAGGTGTAAATGAAATAAAATAAAATAAAATCAATGGAGGACAGAGGAGGAGAGGAGAGACATTTTGTTGCAAGAAAAAACCCACTGCTACTGTGAAAAATCTGGCAGTTCATACATTTCCGCGTGTTTCTGTTGTGCTTGTGTGTTTTTGGACCACGATTTCAAAAACAATATTGCATTCGCCGCCCCATTTTCGATCCCCCGCCCGCACCGCATGGCATGGCGACGAGGCGACTCGAGTCCGGCTGCCCAGGACGGGGGGAGGCGGGACCCCCCCTCCAGACCAGAAACCCCCCCTCCGGTAGGTGCCCTAGTGAGTGCCCTTAGTCAAACAGGCATTTTCCGCCTGCTTTTTGGCCCGGGAATGGGTGGGGGGAGAGTTTAAAAGTTTTTTCCTGCGCCGTCCGTGCCGCTTGCGTTTGCGGCGGCCGTCGGCGTCTCGGCGAGAGTGGGCTTTTTACGAGCCTGTGGCGAGTCCCACCAGACCAGAGCAGCCCAGGACGGAGGGGGGGAGCAGGGACACCCCCCCTCCAGACCAGAAACCCCCCTCCGGTAGGTGCCCTACTGAGTGAGTGCCCTTAGTCAAACAGGCATTTTCTGCCTGCTTTTTGGCCCGGGAATGGGTGGGGGGGAGACCCGGGGGAGAGTTTAAAAAAGTTTTTTCCTGTGCCGCCCGTGCCGCTTGCTTGCGCTTTGGCGGCCGGCGGCGAGACTGGGCTTTTTGCGGTGGGCGAGTCCCACCACCACACCAGAGCATCCCAGGACGGAGGAGGGGGGGAGGCCGGGCGGGGACCTCCAGAAACCACCCCTCTGGTAGGTGCCCTGAGGCACGGCAGGCATATTTCCGCCTGCTTTTTGGCCGGGAACCAGGCTTTTTAACTTTTAAAAACCTTTTTTTTTGTGCCGCTTGGCATCACGCGCGATCGCGCGATGCAAGTAACGAGCACGAAAAATCAGACCAAATTGTTCGTTCGTCGGTTCGAGCTCGAAGTCTGGCGGAGTAATTCCCGTTTCCGTTTCCGTAGAGTAACGGAAACGAGTAACGGAAACGGAAACAGAAATACCGCTAAGTCGTGCCCATCTCTATTGAAGAGTATGGGAAAGATGACTGATCCCTATGGTACCCCATAATTGAGGGACCAAGGGGCAGAGGACATCTCACCCAGCTGCACTCACTGCAGACGGTGCTCCAAGAAGGAACAGAACCATCACAAACCAGTGCCTCCAATCCCCAACTCAGAGAGCCTACCCAGGAGGATACCATGGTTGATGGTATCAAAGGCTGCTGGGCAATTGAGGAGGACCAACATGGACGTTTTGCCCCTGTTGGACTCCCTGAAAAGGTCATTATGCAGGGTGACCAATGCTGTTTCTGTACTATGGCACAGCCTGAAGCCCAAATAAAAAGGATTGAAGTCATTTGTGTCATCCAGAAGATCCTGAAGCTGATCTGCCACCACCCTCTCCAGGACCTTTCTCATATAGGAAATATTGTCAACAGGCCTATAGTTATCAATTTGGTCTGCTGCCACATTCGTTGTTTTTTTTTTCTGAATGGGCCTAATGAGTGTCTCCTTGAGGGCCAGGGGAACCCTGCTATGGCCCACTACCCGCCAGTGTGACCAAAGCATTAACTTAAGCCTAACCAGCTCTTGCCTACCTCACCTCTAGGGCAAACCCCCTCAGCCAGTACAGGATAGGTGTGTGTGTGTGGGATGGGGGGGGGGAATCTCCACTAGCCAATTATGTGATAAGGGTAAAAAATTCCTATCCAGTCCCAATAGGTGACCAGATAAATTCGCATTGGTAACAGGGTGGGTGGGTGGGATCCTCATTGCCAAAGAGGCCGAAGCCTGGGCTGGGGAGGGCATGTTGAGCTGTAAAGGACAAGCCCTTCTGATGCTACAGATTCATGCCGCTGCCTAGATTCCCCTGTCCTGTTTGGTATCCAAGATCTTGAAGATTGTGCAATCAGTCACCAATGTCCCATTGTAACTGCGCAATACACCTGTAAAAGGGCATCATGAAGAGCACTTCCTCCATGGTGTGAATAGAGCTAACACACACATATAACATTGAGTTCCACAAGTGTAGCTAGCGACTCAGGAGGATTACAGCCAATATACCCAATTATATTGATTTACATTTGCCATTGTAGTAATTCAACAGTAAGTGTGGGACAACCAACAGGCTGGGATGATTTCACACAAGTCCCTCCTGAGCCTTTCAGTAAACTGGAATGCCAGAAAAGCTGAAACATCTGGAAGCTCCAAATCCATGACATATGGCACAAGCATATTGTTTGAAATTCATAAAAGTAATCAGCAAAAGATATTCATTTCATCTCATTTCTTAACCTGTAAGATTCACAAAAAAAGGTTTTTGTTTTTTGTTTTTGTTTTTTTGTTTGTTTGTTGCATATGTAATTATGTCAACACTTTTGGTTCATGGAAAAGGGCAAATTACCATGGAAACGAAGGCTGCCTACTGATTGAGCAAATGGCACATGATAGAGAGGGTAGTGTAAGAATTTGAAAACCAACTGGAAATGTTGTTTGTACACATATAAATTACAAAAGGAATAAAGAACCCATCACTAGAAATATGCCTGATCTATTTATTTGTCTTAGCCAATTTCTCAGTAGTGCAGAAAGGTTCCTAGATGCTCTGTGTTTGCCTGAACAGCTTCAAGAGAGCTTGTTCATTCTTCTTAAACATGTGCACTAGCAACCTGGCAGGTGAGAATTTCAGAGTGTGAACATCTTCAGGCCTTGCACACTTTTTCCAGATTGCATTCCTCCTGGAAATTTGCTCAATGTGAACGTACCTGGATTATCTCCCTTATCATAAACAGGGAAGGCCCTTGCAGGCCCGTTTGGGGCAGCACCAGTCCTGGGGTAAGTAAGTAGGGCCTGAAACAGGCCTTTCCCCCCTTACCCCAGGGGGCCTTTTTTCATATACTGTGGTTCAGCGATATAGCGAGACCGCAGTATATGAACCGCAAATGGGTGGAGGGAGTACTGTAAAACCAAATCAACCGCTGTTTGTAATATGAGTAATGTCCAAAATGTCACTGGTAGAATCCAGGTTAATGACTCGCTGTAGTAAGATATCAGTCATTTGAATATGTGACTGTGGTTATCTGTACATGATAGGACTCAACAGGCCCCTGGCTTGTAACTGTCCACTGGCTTGTTTCATGAAGTAAACTTTCTCAAAATGTCATCCTCCCATTCCATAGGTTTCTTATATATTTACATGGACCATGAATGGTAGCAACACGAGGCTCACTATACCAGTGGTCATTTGAATGTTACTCATATTATAAACAGAGGTTGACCGGGTTATGTGTATCTACTATTATTGTAAGACCTTGGGTATTGAGGCAGAAAGAAAGCATACAGGATAAGGGATGCTGGGAAACGAACTTTTAATTGCATTGTGTGCTACAGCTTTAACGCCATGGTAGCCATCTTTTCTCCAGTGCTCAGTGTGATAGGGTGGGGACATTGGCACACATGTCTACCAGAATCAAATCCTAGTTAGGCACATCAGCATAATGTCATCTGTCTAATTTTGGGTGGCAAACCACAGCAAGTTAAGAAGTTGGGGTAGGCATTTCCTGTTGCATGCAAACTGTGTGACTCCAGTGTGTGGCAGAAAATGCCTAATTTGTCTCGAGGCAACTCACTACTGAAAGTTACATCTCAAGCCTTATGACGGCATCAATGGTCAACAGGATTCGAGTCAGTTATTTTTGCAGTTGTTATACAAGCAGGGCCGGCGCTAGGTTTTTTTGTGCCCTAGGCCAGTGGCGGGGGGCAGGGGGGTCAGCAGGCTGGCCAGCGCCCTCTGTTCATTTTGGCGCCCTAGGCAACTGCCTAGTTTGCCTTAATGGACGTGTCGGCCCTGTACACAAAGGTCTGCTCCTGTGACATCACGAGGCCCCATAACCTGATCTTTGAAGCTGGCCTCAAAATGTCAGGGAATAGAAAGCTGCCAGCCTGGGAGACCCCTTTCTTCTTCATGTGGTTATTAGCTGTATGTCTCCCTCTGCTGCACTTTACAGAAGCTCTTTTCTCTGTGACAGAGGAAGGTGTGCCTTGATTCTGTGAAACTTTTTACTATGCAACCAAGATGAACCAGACTATTGGGTTTCTGGAATCTGGAAATCTCAGGATGACAAACTGACCCCTGGTACCACTTGAAATGCTAGGAAAATAAACCCAGCCTGAACATTTTTGTCACAGTGCTTTGGAATTACGTGAAGCTATATCAAATGAAATGTGATTCCAGAGATGCATTGCTGGAAGTGCCAAACATGTAAGCTGTGCAAACAGCCTTGCTATCTATTGTGCATTTAATCTTGTTGACATGCAAGGAAGTTATGTATTATCATGCAACTGGCTGATTGTAAAGATACGGATGATCATGTGATCTTGGCACTGACAATTTCCCCAGTGGCTAATATAAATCTGTGATGTGATAGGCGGACAGCTTTCCCAAAGTGCTTATTTATTATCACTAGAGATGGGCACGACTCAGAAAAAAAACTTCGTTTTCGGTTTCGGTTTCGGCTAGGGTCTGATTCGTTTCGTTTCCGTTTTTCGCGAAACTTCGCAAAAATTAGTCGGTTCGTTTTTTCGTTTTTTCGTTGTCGTTAGTACTGGTTTGGGGGGGGTAGCGGGCTCCTGGAGGCAGCTGCAGGAGTCAGCCAGAGCCACAAGTGACGGACTGGCAGACTCTTTGCACATGCTGCGTTTCACATACTTGTATGTAGTGTAATGCAAGTAGATCTGGCTTAGGATTAAGATGGGTTAGCAGTGCACAAGAGCTAGGGTTAGGCTAGTGACGGGTGAGGTTAGGGTGAGTATTGGGGTGCACCTCTGGGTGCCTCTCTGACCCACTTAGAAGGACAGTGTACTGGTGTATGGGTTAGGATTAGGGTTAGGGTTCAGGTTCGGGCTACGATTAGTGGGCTGTTTATGCCCGATTGGCACATCCCAGAAGTCTCTGTGGTCAACCTGGCAAAGTGGCCTTGCGATTGGTGGAAAATTTGCATGTTCCACTCTCATGGGCGAGCCCATCATTGCGAATGCACAGGTGTAAAAAAATAAAATGAAATGAAATAAAATAAAATCAACGGAGACGTTTTTTTGCAAGACAAACCCACTGCTGCTACTGTAAAAATTCAAGCATTTAAAATAGCTAATTTTCGCATGTTTCTGTGGTGCTTTGGTGGGGTTTTGGACCACGATTTAAAAAAAATATTGCGGTCGGCATTTTGGATCCCCCCGCCCGCACACCGCATGGCAAAGGCAGATGAGACGATCCCCCCCCGCCTGGTACCAGCAGCGCAGCAGTAGCAGTAGCCAAGGAGAGGGGGGCGAGGAAACCCCCACCCCCCAAAAAAACCACCCTTCTGGCCTGGTAGGTGCCCTCAGACAGTTTTCGCCTGCTTTTAGGGCCGGGATCGGGTTTTTTTTACTTTTAAAAACTTTTTTTCTGTGCCGCTTGGCATGGCGAGATCGCGTGACGTCACGCAAGTAACGAGCACGACAAATCAGACCAAAATTGTTCGTTCGTCGGTTCGAGCTCGAAGTCTGGGGCAGTAATTCCCGTTACCGTTTCCGTAGAGTAACGGAACCGACTAACGGAAACGGAAACGGGAATACCGCTAAGTCGTGCCCATCTCTAATTATCACAGTGGTACCATCAACAGTTGGAAAGCTTAGTTGTAAGAACAATGTTTCTAAATCCTATGTGGATTTCTTCCTCTGGATCAGATGGTATCTAACCAAGACATCTCAACAACCACACTCTTATGTCCTCCCTTCTGTTTCCCTGACAATGATTTGTTACAGATTACATGTGATGTGACACAGAAGTACAATGCAAAGATGGCTCATCTTGGCATCTCAAGGATGACCCAAAGGAACAACCCAATGGAGTTCGCCATCATTGGTAACACGGGGCTGGGCACTTAACTCGTTCACTCTCTGGGGGTTATGAAGGAGAAATATTCAGTAGTCTCTAAAACCCTATGATAATGAGTAGACATGGGCACGACCAGAAAAAAAATGACATTTCGAGTTTTCATTTGTCGGAACGGGTCCATTTCGGGTCGTTTCTGTTTGTCGTGAAATTTTTCAAAAATTTGTCGTTTTGTCATTTCTTTTGTCATTTGTTGTTTCCTCCGCGATTTAGCACGATTTGACTTCCCAGATCATAGGGGCATCCCGCAATCAGGGTCGGCACTAGGTGTTTTTGCGCCCTAGGCGGCGGGTGGGGTGGGGGGGTGGGCGGCGGGGGGGAGGTGCGGGTGGGCGGTGGTGGCAGGGGCCATGGGCGGGCAGTGACAGCGGCAGGGGGAGGTGCGGGCAGGCAAGCAGGCGGGTGGCGCTAGCGGGCGGGTGAGTGGGCAGTTAGGATATCACTTAGGATAGAGTTCTGTTCTTGGCTTGCACCCCAAATGTGTGTGTGTGCAAGCAAATTGAAGTTGGGAAAATAGAAAATAAATGGTAGTATA
>JAHTLZ010003307.1:905-20500 GCA_023846285.1 Phrynocephalus versicolor
TTCTTCTTCTTCTTCTTCTTCTTCTTCTTCTTCTTCTTCTTCTTCTTGTGAGATCAAAATGTTTCACTACTCATCCAAGTAGCTTCATCAGTCTAAGGAAAGCTGGTGCAAGGCTTCCAATTTATAGTTGACCTTGGTTTCACACCGCCCTGGTCTGAATAGGCTCATTAGGTGGACAATGGCCTGAATAGGTTCATTAGATGAACAATGGACTGGGGTGTGTGACAGTCCCACCTATTCAGCCCATCACCCATTCACTATGGGTCGTTAGCCATGGCCTTCCTGGTGGAGGTGTGAAGTGCTTCTGATTTGTCTGGAGGTTGACAAAAGGGCAGCATAATAAGTGGCAGACAGACTGTGCCTAAATCCCCCACCTCTGTTTAGAGAAGGATTTTCAATACACATATGAATGGCTTCCCTGACCCCTCTCTCAAACCACCTATCTTATCTACGTATGTGTACACCATCATCTTCAAAGAGTGTAATTTTTCCTTAAAGTGAAGGTACACAACTGATTGTGGTCCTAAGCTGTTGCCCGTCCTGTACTGGGCTATCCCCCTGTTTAATAGTTGCTTGGTTTCTTCAATGTTGGTTTCTCCAACTCTGCACACTACTCAATGAATTGGACCACATATACTATAATACTCCTTTTATATTTTCGTGTCAGGTCTTTTGGGTAGACAAGTCTCTGCCTTAGTGTGTTTGTGGGTTTGAAGTAAACAGGGATGTGGTGTTTGCCAAAAATCCTTTTAAGCTTTTCAGACACTTCCACTGTGTAATAAATGACCAGGTTCTTCTGTTGACTCTGGTTCTCAGTCTGATCCCTTGTTCTTCTGGATCAGGTGACTGCCGTGCTCTTCTTAGCTTCTGTGGAGGTGGGGATGCTCTCTGCTCTGTTGTTTAGAGTCCTGATGACTCCAAATTTGTGTTGTAAGTAATAGATGGTGGGAGTCAACAGCAGCATCAGCATCAGCATCAGCATCAGCATCAGCATCAGCAGCAGCAGCAGCAGCAGCAGCAGCAACAACAACAACAAATGTTTCTTATTATGTTTCTGTCTTTGGCCAGATGTGCTGGGTGGGAAAGTACTGTGTTGCCTACCTCTGATGTAAAGACCAAATCTGAAACAGGAATCTCAAGGGTCAAACTGTACAGTGCAGATAGCATGTATAGTAGTTAGGAGAGGGGTTTCCTTACATTTTGAAGGAAGTCTGGTTCTCATAGATGGAATTGTCATTGTTTTGTTGTTATTGTTGTGCTTTATAAAGTCTGTGCTGACAAATTAGCTTGCTTTGGTTTTGTACCAGGTCATTGGGAGGCAAGCACAAGCTTCATTTGTGGGTATGATTGCTTTCTCATGAAAGTCTAAATGAACCTTGCCTCCAAGGCACTACTGCATTTTACCTTCGAACGATGGGCGGTATATAATACAGGGGACCCTTGTATAACAAACAGCTTGTATAACATAAAATTTGTACAACATAAAAATTCCGGAGATAGGGGAAATTTGCTTAACATAATCACCTATGGGGAAAATCCGTACAACATAAAAATGGGATTACTCTGCTTTCAATGCATTCCTATGGGAATTTGTATAAAGGAAATTTTGTTTAACATAATTTCATTTGGAACGAATTAATTCCTTTATACAAGGTACCACTGTATATAGTTTGCCTTTTATAGAAGCCACTTATGTAGAGCCATGGTTCCTTTATACACCATCCACTATCCATAAAATATGGAACTACAGTACTGAGTTCTTGAGAGCAGCAAAACGTGTGAAGTGTGTCAGATACACTTTTCAGAGTACTTTCCATCTACATACTTGAGGCAGGTGGTCACAAGGAAGAGGGGACTTTTACGTACTTTACACCATCAAAACACTGAGACGGGGCACCATGGGTCAGAAGAATTCACTTGATGGCTGATATTTCATTCATCAGTATCTTAGGGACAGGATGCCATTACTAGAGGTTTGCTTGCACCTTGCATCATGGACTTTTAAGTGGCAAATTAACCCTAACCTTAACCCCTTTCACTTATGGCATTACATTGATTTTACTTTATAGTGTGATGTTTTTAATATTCCCTGATGTTGATTTTATCTTCTGCATTCTGTTATTACCATTTTTTTGCTCCATAAAACACACCAGACCACTAAAACACTACCCACCATGATGACCATAGAGCTGCTCTCCAAGACAGGCTGAATGTGAATACAGTAGGGCCATTTACTCTCTCTCTTCTATTCAATGAAAACAAATCAATCATGCAAGATATTTTTTTTAAACAGCTGGGTCAGGAAGCCTCCACTGGGGTTGCAGCTGGAGCTGGGACCTTCAGCGGATCTGGAGGCCTCCACAGCAGCTGTTCTGAAAGCTCCTGAAGGGGGTGTATTCGCTCTGTAAGACTCACAGACATTTCTCCTTACTGTTGAGGGAGAAAAGGGTACCATATTTTTTGCCCTATAAGACACACTTTTCCCACCCTCAAAAGTAAGGGGTAGAGATGGGCACGAAATGAGCAATTTTTCGTTTTTGTTTTCGTTTTTCGTTTCGTTACGCAACGAAACGAAAATGAAAATTTTTCAAAACAAAATGGAAACGGAAACGGAAACGGAAACGAAAAATTTTGCCGTGTTTTTCGTTTTCATTGCGGCATATACATTGAACTGAAAAGAATGCTAACGAAACAGCAATTTTTCGTTTTCGTTTTCATTTTTCATTTCGTTACGTAATGAAAACGAAAATGAAAAATTTGCAAAAAAACCCAACGAAAACGAAAACGAACCAAAACGGACCCCTAAACGACCAAACGACAAACGAAACACCATTTTTTTGAGTCGTGCCCATCTCTAGTAAGGGGAAATGTCTGTGTGTCTTACAGAGCGAATACAGCAGTCCCCGCTACATATATATCACAGGCTTTCATTTAGAGATATGATATCTGAAGGGAGCCTCTCCCATCTCTTGCTGCAGCCAGGATTCCACAGTTCCAATCACCTGGTTTGCAAAGAGGCTTCCTCCAGGTAACCTCTCCCCCCCCCCCCGTAGCCAAGATTCCCCAGTGAAAAATCACCTTGTTTGCAAAGAGGTCTTCACGGAGCCTCTGCTCTCCCCTTCTGAAGCCTGGATTCAACAGCTCCAATTACCTGGTTTGAGAGCCTCCCCTTTTGCAATTTGAATCCCACAGTTCCAATTATCTGGTTTGCAAACCTCCCCTTTTGCAGCTTGGATTCCACAGCCCCAATTACCTGGTTTGCAGCCTCTCCTTCCTCCACCATAAAACTTTAGGCTAAACATTTTTCTTGTTTTTCTTCTCTAAAATCTAGGTGCTTCTTATGACCCAGTGCGTCTTATAGGGTGAAAAATATGGTACATCTTATGGACGAAAAATACGGCATTTTCATCACTTTTTAAATAAAAAAAGAAAAAGAAAAATTGCAGACCACAGGTACCAGTCAGTGTGTTTGAGTAATCTGGCTGCAGAGCCAGTGACCAGGGGTTTGAACCCCTATAGTGTGAACCGGAAGAAGAGCCAGCTGAATTCATCCAAAGCCTGTGTGGATAATGGAGTTGTATGCCCTATGACCTGCATATATCTGCCATGCCCCCGAACTGCATAATCCTAGTGTATTGTCAGAAACAGGAACTGGTCAACCACTTCTGAGTACTTCAGAGAAAAGTAATAGGAAGATCACCATACATTGGGTTTGCTTGATGGCACATAATTTATATCAAAACAACCCAGAAGTCATCTTAAATAGGATAGGATAGAATATCTCTGTTGGTTTCCTGACCACAGAGTACTATGAAGATTTTGGAATTCTAAGGGCCTCCATGACTTATTCAACCAACTCAGATTGTTTGAGATAATTCAGGTCTTGGGGCATCTAAAAGGCCACTTGCTCCTCTCATGGTCATTTCTGCACTGGTGCATACATAATATGATACTTGCAGTATTCTTCTTGCAGTATAAGTGCAAAACAATTCTAACACTTGTGGGCTATGGGAAATATGTCCATAAGGTACTTTGTCTTAATCATGCATCTAGGTATCAAGTTAACAATCTGGTTCAATGGGGCTACTAGGAAAGAATATATGCTTCTTTAATCATTGAATGTCTTTAATCTGCTAAAGAAATAAAATGCAACTGGAAAAAGCACTTTAGGCCATTAAGCTACAGTGGCTGAACCTGAGGCTTGCATAAATGGTGAAATTAAATTGGATTTCTCATTCTGGTTTCTCAAGGGCATCATTGGTTTAAAATGTTTGTGCTGCTCAAAACTCTACTTTTAATGCACTGGCATATTTCTGTTAGATGTTGCTGCTTTCTCGTAGATGGAAATTATTAATGGAGGGGGCCAGGGCTGAGGAACCAGTGGTTCTTTAGATGTTGCGTGGTTTCAGTCTCCATCGCCCCAAGCCCAGAGGCGTAGCCAGGATTTGGAGCGCCTAGGGACAAAGTTCATTTTTGCGCCCTTCCTGCCGCCCCCCACATTATGCCCACCCAGCAATGGGGGCCCAAACCCTGTGGGCATGGGGTGGGTAGGTGTGTGCTTGTGCACATGGGCAGATGTGTGTGTGTGTGTGTGTGTGCACACGTGCATGCGCGTGTACTCATGTGGTAGCACACATGTGCCTTACATCTCTCCCACCAAGGCGAGGAAGAGGAGGAGGAGGAGGGTGCCATGGCCACAGCACTCCTGCCTGCCTGCCTGCTTCGCCACTCGCCTGGTGCGCGGAGGCGGAGGTGGCCGAGGGGGTTCCGCCACCAAGCCTGAGGGGAAAGGAGGACTGCTGGGTGGCAGGAGGGTGCATGGCTTTCTCCTCCTGCTCCCCCTCCAGGTACCCCCAGGTTGCTGCACCCGGGGCAGATGTACCCTTCTGCCCCCCCCCCCCCGATATGCCCCTGCCCAAGCCAGGTTGATCTTTAGTAGGTGTTGAGGAAAGTATCAGCTCATCGATATTTAGAGCTCCACAGGTCCCTCATATTCCTCTTCTTTGGATCATTGCCCTGCTTAGAAGATGTAAAATTTCCAGAAATTTTGAAACTCAGAAAAAAAAACATGTTTCTCTCTCTCTCTCTCTCTCTCTCTCTCTCTCTTTTTGGTTGGACAAAAATGGAATTTTTTGGAAAAAAAATAAAATGCTACATTACCACTCCCTCTTTTTTACAGCTTGAAAGTCATTATGTTACTTTAGGAACATAAAACATGACTATGGACAATTTGACTTGGCATAAAATTTTCACAACTAGCATATTAAACTATAGTGTATCCAAACAATTATCACAAGCAGGATTTACTTTTTAAATAATATTTTTTGTAATTGTAAGTAACAAATGGAGCAATAATCTCCTGAACTGTTTACTAGTTTATGTGGAACAAAATTTTCAATCATCATGTTAAAACAAAATATTCCATAATCATTTTTTCCTTTTTTTCAATTTTTTAATTTTTTCCTGGAAAAAAAAAAGGCTTCAGAAAAAATGAAAAAAACAAACAAATATTTTTTCCTCAATCCCCCCCCCCGGTCCTTCACATCTCTACCCCTGCTCCTTTACAACTCCACATCTTTCTGTAATCTTCTTTTAGAACCTGTTCCTCTAATCTCCTTCCATGGAATCCAATTTCTGACCAGTATTGGTCCTTTTAGTTGGAATTGGGCATCATAAGGTTTAGAATGCAATGGAGTTGTCTAAAGTCTGTGTGTACTGGAAGCAGTGAGAATGACATACTGGATCAGAAAGAAGGGATTTGCAGGCCAGCCCTTCAGAAAGTTGCACCAGGTTGGTGAAGGCTGCTTTGCAGCCAATAGCGGCCATAAGCAGTACTGAACCACAGAACCACAGAACTGTAGATCTCTCTAATTCCAGCAGCTCTTTCTGTCTGGAAGGCTGCAAAGAATAATACAATATGACCCCCTTATCAGCTGCATCATTTTCTGCTATTGTCACGGATAGCTACAAAGCTGGCAGTGAGGAGGGCTTGCCATTGGTAAGCTTTCTTTTGTCTTCTTCCCTAGCTGCCCCCGCCGCCACCCCCCCCCCCCGCAGGCTGGCCACTGAGCCCAGCGGCAAAGAGCACATCTGGCCAGCAGTGATGAGAAGGGAAGGAAGCAAAAGAAAGCTTACCAATGCAGAGCCCTCTTTGCTGCCGCCACTGCCACCACACTACCAAGTATTTGGGGGGTGTTGGGGATAAAATATTTCACCCTGAGACCCCACCACCCCTGCTGCCACCATTATCCTTGGATAAGAGGGTTTGCTCTTATTCACAGATTTCACTATCCATTGGGGGGGGTCCCAGAACCGATCCCCCATGGAGACGGCGGTCGTACTGTATGGTATAATAGGGAAATAAGGCATAATAGCTGATCTTCTGATATAAATACATTTTGCAGCAACTTGTCCAGCTATTTAATTCATTTTCTTTGCAGAATATAAAGGCATAGATGCAAATAAGCTTGTAGACATTTAATCCGCATATAGCAAGTTCTGTGTCAGTTATGGGAACGGGGATGAATAGTATTTGAAAATGGAGGAGGAACAACCGGAGAGCACAGCGATTGGGAGGAAAAAGAGAGGGAGGAGACAGAGGCTGAAGAATGGAAGGTGTTCGTCTTCAGGAACCCCAAGGCTCCCTGGCGGAGGGACCCTTTCGTGGGCCGTGGATGGGCAAATTCAGTGGAGCGAGTGGTGGAATGAGCTAGTGACCCCTGTTGCAGGACTCTATACGCCGGGTGTGGGCCGAATCTCAGACCCCCACAAGACTGGGAAAGATTTCAGAAGCTCCCTTACTCTCAGGAACAGAGACTGTGGACTTTTCACCATCGGTCTACCAAGTTGGTTCGGAAGACCCGTGTGGTCAGTTGATGCCTTCTGAAGTTATTGTTCATACTGTTGATGATGGTGTTAATAAAGAAGACAGTTCAGGCATCTTGTCTCTGCTTCTAATTGGGTCACTAGGGGAGGAACCACTTAGAGGGAAACCCTTAATCTTAAAACTATATTTCATTTGACCCACAGTCCTTTTTCACCCACACTCACTGTATTCTAATCTACAACAGCCTGTAGTCAACCACTGTGCCTGTTTTATTTTTTCTTAGGGATTTGAGAGATGGCCTTAAATTTTTGCAATAATCTCAAAAGCATCTATATACAGTCTTTAATGTATTATTGCAGTCATCTATGATTTATTTATTTATTTTTATATTTATACCCCGCTTATCTTTCGTATGAAACTCTAAGCGGCTTACACGGGCGAGCGAGCGCCAATAGACACAGTTTTGCATTTAGCAAAACTTTTTCCTACATTACTGTAAATAATATATACCTTTGCAAACATGACACTTTTTTGTCCCTTTACATTTTTAATATTTCAAATGTTGGTACAGTGAAAAAAGCCACTAAAGTTCATACACCTATAGTTAAGTATCATCATTGTTCCTGTTAATCGTATTGTACACACTGTTGGCCCTTAGAGTGGAGATTTTTCATTTTGACGCACAGCTTGTGAACCCTTTCTAATATGCTAATAGCCACCTTTAATCCCTTTAACCATTGTTAGATATGACAAAGACAGCAAAGACAGTTTACCTGAAGCACTAGAAGCAATTCAACTGCCCAACTAATGCATGTCACACTGTGGCAAAACATAACAACTTGCTGCTAGCTAAGGAAATAAAGTGAGTCACGGGTAGTTTAATTCACACTTTGGAATTCATTGTGGGAATTCTAAATAAAACACCTTTTAAAAACAAGCTTAACACAAGTAAAATTTCAGGGGGCGGGGGTGTTGCTTTGGGTTCAGGCCCAATGTTTTTATTTGTTTGTGTTTTGGACTATAACTGACAAAATCCTTCAAACAAATGTCCATTTTGTCTGCGGAAGTTGTGGTAATTATAATCTGAATTATAATTACAGGGCACCATGCCCTGTAAGTTTTTTTTTGTCCATAATGAGTCATCATACTTATGTTTTCATTTTCATTCCTGTAATATTTTCTGTCAGAAATCTTGTACCATTATGCCATAGAAGGCCAAAGTCTGGAATACAGTAATACCTTGTTTTAAGTGTAACTTGGTTTAAGAGAATTTTGCAAGACAAGCAAAATGTTATTCTAAATTCTGCCTTGATCAACAAGCAATGTCTTGCAATATAAGCACTGGAGCAAGTCACATGATCACAAGTGAGTCAATGGTAGCTCTCCCCCCTCCCTGCTGGATTGTGGGAGGGGGTTATCTGGAACATTCCCTCTCAGGCAAGCCTCCAAAGCAGAGGGAGGAGATAGGAAGGGGGGTTTCCCTTGCACCAGCCAGGTTAGGGGTTCATTTTTCTTATTTATATTTATATTTATATTTATATTTGTTTCCAACATTGCTTCTCATTTTTCAAACAATTTCTAGTTGTGGGGCAGCTAGTCAAGTGTGTATATGGCTACAAATTGCATTTTATTATTATCACATTAAAATACAGAGTAAAATCCAATTGTTAGTCCAAAGCAGAGCAGATTCCATGGCCAGGTACCTAAGCCACGGTGTGGATGTGGACTTCTAGCCAACTTTTTTGTGAGTTTTGGCATTTTGTGTGCACAGAATGTGGTCTATGGGACCTCAGAGTGAATAATCTGAGTTTCCATTATTTTTTATGGGGAAATTTGCTTTGCTATAAGAGTGTTTTGGTTTAGAAAACAAATTATACTCATAAACCAAGGTATTACTGTAACTCCCTTCTGAAGTACTTATGACTACAAGATCCAGTGATCTCAAAAAGCTGCTGCCCTAGATTTCTCTGCTGCTGTCCTCCAAAATACTTCAATTTATGCATCAACTCACAGGACTCAGTGAATGCTTTTGTATTATAGTGAAAACAGAGATTGGAATAAGTTGGATGGCACTGTGTAAAAGATGGAGGGAAAGTTGTGTGGCTGTAAGACAAATTCTGAAATTCTGTGTTGCGGTGATGCCTTTGGTGGGCCAACCAAGAAGGCACAAACATTCTTGTCCAAGTTTTCAAGCTAAAAGAAATCCCCCCCCCCCCCCACCCCGCGGGGGGGGGGGCCGCCTGATTTCTGTGTTGTTTAAAAATGTAATGCAAACAGAGCATAAAGAGTCTTAAACTTTGAATCTTCATTGTGAAAATGCAAGAACCTCCTTGCTATCCCAAGTATAAAGCCCACAAGCCCTTTACAGGATGGCAAATCTGAGAGTCTTAAGCAGTTTCTCTACTATCAAAGCTGGAGAGGATTTTTGATATTCAATAATGTAAAGCAAGTCAACAGGAACCAATTTGGGTGGCTTTACCTTTAGTTGGGAGGCAGTTCAGTTATGACTAAGAGCAGAAAATTAGAAGTGTAGCCAATTTTTAATTCATTTTATTATTTGTCATTCATTTTGCTACAGAATGAAACGAATAACAAACAGACTCATCAAAGAAAAACAAAAGGAAACAAAATGGAAATTTCCATTTCATTCGCTTTGTTTTTCAAGCCAGCGGTTCCCATGGGGGAAACCGTAGGCTCCCCCCTCCCCGCTGAGGCCACCGCCAATCAGCTGTAGCAGGGAAACTAATCAGGAGCCAATGATGGTGCACCAAGACTGGGGATATATGAGAGAAATGTTATTTTGTTACAAAGGGTGATTCTGCTAATTTGAATCACTGCATTTATAGATGTAAGTTCTGTGATGACATAATAGCTTTTTTTTTTTTTTGAAAATATGTTTTGAAAAATAAATATGTTCATCATCTCATCTAGACTTTTTGAAGACACATTTTCTCTGGACTGTTTCATGAAATAATTTGTCTTTTGTGTCCCCGTCTTATCTGACATCCGAAGATGATCTATGTATTTATTTATTTCCTTTCTCTGCTCATCAAATAGAATATAACATTTCCATGGCCCAAACAGAAATGAAAAAGTCATTTTTAATACAATGAGATGAAGAACAAACCAATAAAAATGAAATATATCCCAAAATGTAGGTGCAAAACACACGTTTCTGCTTCTGTTGAGATGTTTGGTAACAAAATCTGAAAAAAAAAAAAAAGAAAAAACACAACAAAAATGTTGCCAGCTGGAATATTCAGCTAGACAGCACATCAAGACCTTTATTCTTGTTCATTTCCTGGTGGATCAAATTATTAAAATGATCCTATGATCTGGCTAGGGCATCCACACTCTATAATGTAATAAAGAACATCAGATATCAACCATATTTGGAGAGAAACAATATATCAAGTGTAGAATGGAAGTGCTTGCAGGTTGGCAATTCTCATTTTTCATTGCTCCAATATGAGAATTCAGGGAGGCAATGTGACACAAGGGTTTGTACACAGAGGAGATGTTTTATGACTATCGGTAGAAGCAACTTCCCAAAATATACAAACAAATACAGCAGGGAGAACAGAAAGGGCAAATGTACCTCTTTTTAAGGCAGCTGTCGTCGTCGTCATCATCATCATCGTCATCGTCGTCGTCATCATCATCATCATCATCATCATCATCATCATCATCATCATCATCATCATCATCATCATCATCATCATCATGGTTGCTTAAGTTGTTTCTTCAATAGCCTCTCACAGCCGGTGGATGTTCCAAATCTCTGGACTAGCGCATGCTGCTCTTCACACGTGCAGTTGGAGGGTGAACATTATAGTTGCAGATTTACTGGTAAATAGAAATGATGAAGGAACCTCCCAGCCCACAAACTGGTTAAAAAAACCCAACAACCTTAGAGAGCTAGATGAGTTTATATTTTCTTTTAGTGACATCAACCAGCTGCTAAAGAGCACTTTCCTGAAGGGACCTGTTATAACCCAAATATCCCAAATCCAATCTTTGCCACACCTGGAGTGAGTGGGGAGGAGAATCAGCCAAAGACTTGCTGTGGGTTTGGTGTCTCTGACCAATGTGGGTCAGAGCCCATTCTATTGCTCCCAGAAATGAAATCCCAAATCACATGAACTGCAAAATGTTTCATTTGAGTGGCAAGTTCATTGTGAATAGCAACAGAGTACGAACGAACCATCATGAACAATCACTTCCCCAGTTCATCTGTAGTTAGGAGATCTCCTTCTCTTGTATCCTAACTAAAGCTCAGGGGTTACCCATTTTTTGATACATTTCTCAGAATTCTTTAGCTCTCGGGGATTCTGACAGTTGCAGCCCAAATAAGTAACTTCCCCCAGCTTTGGTCTAACATGCACAGCTTCTTCCTCTTTCAACCAGTAATTGACAGTACTTTGCTTATGTGTAGTTATTTATTTTGGTTCCTATATTGGTGTAGTTATTTATTTTGGTTCCTATATTGACAACCTGAGTGGATATTATTTCATCGTGTTGATCTTTTAAATCAACATGATAAACTATTTTTGCATTGCAGTAAGTCGCTATTGAAATGTTTTAGAGGTACTAAACTAGATTCGCTTCCTGTTCCAAATTCTTTTAAGAGTTCTTAAGGAACGGAAATTGAATATTGGTTCAGTGCATTGACAAGCCAGGGTCACCCAGTCAAGTTCATATGGTGCCCGGTTTGCTGCTCAGCAAATTCTGGAACATAATGAGACACAGCCTCCAATTTTGGAACCCCTGTCTTCTTCACAAGAAATTCCACACTGGAATAGAAGGCTTCACTCCCTGC
Organism: Phrynocephalus versicolor; assembly: GCA_023846285.1. Classification (NCBI taxonomy): domain Eukaryota; kingdom Metazoa; phylum Chordata; class Lepidosauria; order Squamata; family Agamidae; genus Phrynocephalus; species Phrynocephalus versicolor. The sequence goes on from JAHTLZ010003307.1 coordinate 12,551, forward strand.
TGGCCGGCCAATAGGGGCACTGTAACTAGAAGGTGTGGGAGGGGCTTCTTGTCTGGTGGTACAGAGAGAAGATGCTTTAAAGGTCCTCCAGGGGAGTATATAAGAGGCTGCCTAGGCCTTATGCTATGCCATATTATGTGTAGATGCCCTAAGCACATCTGATCTCGCCTGATTTTGGAAACTAAGATGTGTTTGCCCTGGTTAGTACTTGGATGGAAGACCACTAGGGAATAAAAGGTGCTGTAGACACCTGAAGCAGGAACTGGAAAACCACCCGAGTATTCCTGCCAAGAAAACTCCATAGACATGGAGTCACGAAGTGTCGGTCACAACTGTAATGACGTAACACACAAACAAAGCTGCTGTGGCCCTTTAATCTCCTAATGCTTTAAAATCAATAAATTGGTAATGTAAATATGGTGTGTTTTATCCTGGAAGGCAGGGGTGACAGGGTGGGAAATAGCTGGGTTTCGTCCTAACATGCATTATTCACTTATACAGGGAAGTGCCATTAAATCAATAAAACTGAAATCAGTAGGACTAATTTCCAGGTAAATATGGTTAGAACTGAATTATAAAGTTGTGAGGGTTCTCCCCCCCCCTTTGTTTTCCTTCGTTGAGGAAGCTAATGAGGCCAAAGATTAGGGAATTGTGTTTGTTAATGAAACACTTTAATGAAGATCTTAATATGTATTAGATTAAAGGAGTGAAAAATGTTTTCATAACCCTTGTTATAACCTTTCAGTTTCCTGCCAGATCCTTCAGAGAGTGGTACCTTTATCAAACACCTACATCACTGGCTTTGCTATCAGCGTTATTCTCTCTCCAATGTCAGGACAATGTTATCAGTTGTTATCTAAGTTCAGGAGCTAGAAGTTATGAGGTTTCTTTCTTTTTCTTTCTTTCTCTCTCTCTCTCTTTCTTTCTTTCTTTCTTTCTTTCTTTCTTTCTTTCTTTCTTTCTTTCTTTCTATGCTCACTATTTACAAAAAGGCACACATAATCATCACAATTATACCAAAGAAAGGCTTGATATATCTCGCTTTGCATGATGAGTCTATCTCATATATTACTTTCACCTTTTGAGTTGACTTACTGAAATAAATGAACATTTGCACAATATTCTAATTTTTCGGGTTTCACCTGTTGATCAGAGCCTCAGGGAAACAAGTAATAGAAAAACACTACTTCTTGGGGAAACTGAATGTGATTCAAACACAGTGTGACAAAGATGCATGCACCTCAAAACGTCCAAAGAAAGTCTTGAATCGGTGGTGAATTGCCTGTCCTGCTGATGTTGCCCCCATTATGCACAGGGAACTCTGCAACAGGATTTTAAGACACTGTGTTCAATGCAACAATATCTGGTTCTCTTTCCCTGGTTTTTATCACCATAACTAAGTTGTGATATTGGTTGACTGAATGATCGGCCTAGCACAAGGTCACAGACAGCCCATTGGTCAACAGGAATTTGGCTCTGGAAAACATTAATAGATTTCGGAAGCTAAGCAGGGTCAGCCCTGGTTAGTACTTGGATGGGCGACCACCATGGAATACCAGGTGCTGTAGGCGCCTGGAGTAGGAACTGGCAAACCACTCCAGTATTCCTGCCAAGAAAACACCATGGACACAACACACACAGAATAGGAACAAGTGACCCCAATACAATTCTCTGTATGACAGAAGGACAGGGAGTGTAAAATCAAACATCAAGCATAAATATGAAAAGTCTCCCTGGAAAGCAAGATCAGCACTCAGACAAGGATATGGGGTGGGGATTCTCTCTGAGTAGCCCAGTCAGTGATTAGCTGTCAGAGGAGGTGCCAGGGCTGGACTGCCAGCAGCAGAGGGTGACTTGGGCAATGCACCACGGCTTGTGACTGGGGTAGTTGGCAGGGGCAATGAGGAGGTGAGGGAATGTGTGGTGCCACATGTCCAAATTGGCACAAAGTGCTACCAAACAATCAGCGGCGCAGCAAATTTTTAGGGCACCTGGGCCCAAAGTTGTTTTTTGTGCCCCTCCGGCCCTCCCCAACCCCATTGCATCCACCCAGTAAGGGGGGCAATCCTGCAGGCATGGGGCAGGCGTGGGGCACAAGGGTGTGTGTGCAAGCGTGCATGCACCTTACCTCTTCCACGAGGCAAGGAAGAACTGAAAGATGAGGAGGAGGAGGAGGAGGAGACCGTATCCACTGCTCTCACCTGCCTGCCTGCTTGCTTGCTTGGCCGCTCACTTAGCGCATGGTGGTGGGAGGGTGCAGGGCTTCCTCCTCCTCCCCCCTCCAGACGCCCCAAGATTTCTGCGCTGGAGCAGATGTAACCTTCTGCCCCTCCCCGAGATACACCCTGGTGGGGTGGGGGTGTTTTCCCCATCCGCCTGTCCCACCTGGCTCTCCCCACCTCCCGCTAATGGGTGTGCTGGTTGGTGGGAGACCCCCTCTTTCCTGCCATCCCTGGGTGTCTCCATCCCACATTGGGACTTTGATGCGAACTCTGTTGATGTCAGTGCTTAAGGAAAGAATGAGGAATTAGTTATCTAAACCAAATAATGTTACATTCTGCCAGTCACAAGAAAAATAAATAAATATGAGAAACCAAGGAACACCATTGACCACATGGAGAGAATTACACATGGCATAGTTTGAATCTGCAACCACAACTAAGTGGCAAGTGAAACCTATTCCACGATCCAATATAAACATATTTGTTGTGAGTTTTTCGGGCTGTTTGGCTGTGTTCTGGAAGTTTTCTTCCTGACGTTTCACCAGACTCTGTGGCTGGCATTTCAAGAGGCAAGGAGCTCAGGGAACTAGAAGTTCTCTCTGCACTCTGGGGTGTAAGTTGTGGGAAAGAAGAAACTTGTCCTATGCAGGAGAGTCATTGTATTGTGATGAAGGGATTAAGAAGTTTCAATCCAATCAGGGGTAGCAACGATCCTTCTCTGCAGTTGATGCATGTCATTAGCTGTTCTGTTGTATTAACTGATCACCATTGCATGTGGCTGAGTTTTGACCTTTTGCATTCTGCATCTTTTAGTACTAGAACCCAGGCTTTGTTGATTGATTATGTTTTTGGATCACTCACTCTATACCCCAGAGCGTAGAGAGAATTCCTAGTTCCCTGAGCAACTTGCCCTCTGAAGATGCCAGCCACAGAGCCTGGAGAAACACCAGGAAGAAAAACTTCCAGAATGGCCAAGCAGCCCAAAAAACTATCAGATCTCAGCCATGAAAGCCTTCGAGAATACAGTAAATATATTGTTTCCACGGTGTGCCTTGCCAAATGCCATTTGGAATATGGTACTAGTTTAAATGGTTTTTATAAGGGGATGGAGTTTAGTTTGCCCAACAGTCAGGCAGTTCTACGGGTCAGCACATGCTACCCAAATCCTGTTTAATAATGAACTAGGCTGCTAATCTACTTTTAATCAAATACAAAAGCTAAGAAATTGTTTGACTGGATTAAACAATTTTCTTCTAGGAAAAGGCTAAGTTATTGATAAGATTAGTTAGTGGAAGGGAAATGAATCTAATTACTTCTGCCAATTTAATGCAAAACTCTAAGCAAATGGATTCTTTTTGTAGCCATTTTGTGCGGCCTGGCTCTGTGCATGCTTTCTTGAAAATAAATTTTACCAAATTAAATGAGATCTACTACCAAGTACAGTAATAGAATTGCAACATTTTGGTTAAAAAAAACACACTTAAGATTGCAATGAGAGGCTTTAGTCGACAGTAAGCCCCACTAAACATTGCAGGATTTACTTTTTAACAGACTTTTAAAACAGAATGGTTACAGAATGTAGACAGAATAATAGCCATCATAAAAAAGATTGCTAAAAATAAAAAAGCGGTCTCCACCATTGATTAATATGGAAGAAATAACATGGGGACCTGCCACCATAATTGCTAAAGTCACTATTTATTTATTTATTTATTTAATTTCTATACTGCCACTCTGGGTGGTTTACAAAGTTTTAAGGTAAATACAGCAAACATAATATCAAACATAATCAAATTACTATATAAATTAAACATACATGGCATATAGATGGATTGCATTTCATAAATTATTACATGCTACCATGTTACTTCCAGCTGTTGACAACAAAAATGAATTAATTATACCAAAATATCCTGTCATATTAAAGGGCCTGTTGTTCTTTATTGATTAATCCACCTCATAATAGCTCTTCCTCTTTCTTACTGTCTTCACATTTTTCCTGTAGTATTGCCTTTTCCAGCGAGTCTTCTTTTGTTGTGGTTTGTCCAAAGTACAATATCCTGAGTTTTGCCATTTTAGTTTCTAGTGGCAGTTCAGGCTACAGCTGGTCTAGAGTCAATTTACTTGTCTTTTTGGCAGTCCTCAACATCTGTTAAGCATTCTTCCAGTGCACGCAATGTGCCCAGTGAAAAATTGTGGTTTTGTTTCTTTGGGGGTTCTTGATTGGTGGGTGACTCTTTCGGTTTCATATTGCTTCTGCACCATTCCTTTTGTTCCACACAAAAGAGACCATCTCTTTTGGATTATTTCATTTAGTGGTTCTCCATTTACGTTCTAGCTGGTATGTGTCCAAACACCCCAAAGAAGTCATAAAACCTCTTCCCCCTAAAGCAAAGACTGAACAACAGAGACTCCATCTATTCCAAAAGCAGATAACAGCACGCTCAAACATCCCCAGAATCACTCATCTTTGTGAATGCTCTGAGTGGTTTCTAATGCATTATCACTTGAAGTACACTTACTGCACTGTTATAATGATGGTGCAGGACACACACAACTGAAATGCTTCCAAGCTATTGTTTGAGTCCTTACCATGTCTTATACTCCTCAGCTTTATTAAAGGGATTATACTTTGAAAGAGATACATAGTTTCCTCTCCATGATTAACCCCGAGAATCCAATTTGCCACCTGGCTGATCCTGTCAGCTAAAATTGGTCCAATCAGAAAAACAAGAGTGAAAATACTGATTGAAGATGAATAGGCACAGAATGTGTCACAGTGCGCTCAGCTCTGGCAATTCCTCGGCTTCCTGTTCCAACTTTTCTGAACGTGGTATTATAAAATAAATCCAAAATGGTTCCCTCATTTTTGGTCCGTTGAAAATTCTCATAGCACAATGTCTTTAAGGAGTCTACCAGCTCTTTACTGTTTGATGACTGTTTGGCTTCCACCCAAAGGTGGCTTGTAACCAGTGCAGGTTGCACATATGCAATTTTGGGGTGATGCACCCCAATCTGTTGGCCTGGAGGCTGCCACTCTTGAAACCACCATATAGTCTTTACTGTGCTTGTAGAGATCCTCATTCATCCAGGTGAGGTTATCTGGGAGTAGAGTCATGGCAACTGGACCTCTTTTCTTGTGGGATTGAAATGTTTCCCGACTTATCCAAGTAGATTCTTTAGACTAAAGTTCCCATGACTCAACTCCCAATCTTTACAAAGATTACAACGGGACGTGAGACAAATTTGTTGAGAATGGTGACAGCTTGCTGGAGAGATCAGTGGTTTAGGTTCATAGTTGCAGAGCCAGAGCGTGGGATTTGGCCTGCAAGGCTCCCAAGCTTTACTGTACCTGCTTTAAAGGGACCAGGGTGACCAAACCAATGTTATGTGTTGGTTCACTGGACAGAAAGCATTTTTTAAAAACAGAAACTTTCAGAGGAAAGGTGTCTTTATCTGCTTGGGAAAGGCTAGAGAACTGATGCTATACATGATCTTCCTCACATATGGTAGCTATAAGTAGAACAAAATATTGTGGAACACCTTTTTTATTGTTATTTACAAGTTTAAAGAACCAGAAATCTTAACATACAATAACAAGAAACGGCCCCTAAAAGGGCAAAAAAAAAGAAAAAAGGAGTGGTAAAAAATAAAAGGAAATGTACAGTCAACGTAAAAATGAAAAAGACTTAGGGGACAAACCCACCTGCCCCGCAACTCTTGTGTCCATGGAGGGGCAAAGAACATGCTGTTATGCCACAGATGGGGGAGGGGGGAGGAAGAAGGATAAAATAAATAACAAGAACCAAGAGGAGGAGGAGGAGGAGGCATCTTTTTCTCGTACGAGGCTTCTCTGTGCCCAGCCAGGCTCCCAAGTCCTCAAGTAGAACAAAATATTGTTTGGTACTGGGGTTGTCAGCTGATCAGTATCCCATTCCTTGATCTTCAGGGCTAAGGGGCAGGTCCTTGTGGTGTCACTGGAGTCCATACTAATTACCTGTATATCACAGAGATGGAGCAGAGAATGACTGACAGGAGGACATAACATCTTCTGGACAAGCTGATTATGGAAATTGGTAGAAGGGGAATTCATACTTAATGTCACTCAAACAGGACGGCAAACTCAAGAAGATATCTGATACCAACTGCTAGGTCGTAATATTGATTTGGCTTCAATTAGCTTCACTTAGTGGGTAGATGAAATTTCATTCCCAAATCTCTGATGGGTTTTTTTTGGCAAATTTCTGTATAACCTAATTCCCTGGTCAAATAGGAACCCTGGAGTTTCAAAGGAGGCAAGAAGGAAGAGGGAAATCCTGATTACTTGGCACCCCTTTGTTTGTTGAGATGGGAGAGAGAATCTAACCAAGGGCCACCAGGGATGGAATTTCAGATGACACACTTGACTAGAGATGGGCATAAACCATGAATTTGTTGTATCGTGCTGGTTTGCCCAACAGACAAACAGGGGTTCCACAGTTTGACACTCTGCTCCCCACATCAGGAATGCACTCAGAAGCAATGCCCTGGCTTCCTAGGCCGGACTTCTCCAGGTGCTGCCTCTGAGCAGGCTCCTGCTGGAAGGGGCACAGCAGGGCAGCCAACCCCCTGCTTCTTAGTGTGTGCCTGCTGGAAGCGGCAGAGCACCGAGGCACATAAAGACAAAAATAATCAGATTCCCCCCACCCCCCTTGGGTACATTCGGATCAGTATTTTGTCTTGCAAAGCATGCCTATTCCCAGAAATTTTTTTCTTCCATGTTGAAAATTCTTCAAGGTTATAGTGAAGCATGCTTTCTTCCACTGAGTTGCTATTTTCACAGAATGGTAAAACGCTGGTAACATCAGGGAGCAATGATTTTCAATTTATTTCTATGCTGCCATTTAAAAAATATTTTCAACCAACCAACCAACCAACCAATCTCTGTGCAGAGTGTTCTGCAGAGTATGAGAAGGAAGGCACTGACCACAAACGTTTACAACATAAAATACAGCCCAAGGGAAACAGTGGAAGAAGGGGAGGGCACAGAATCAAGAGAGAAAGAATGTGTGACTATTATATGTACCCAGGCTTGGTTATGGACTTAGTTACAGTATGACATGTTTATTTGTCTTTGTACGACACTGCCTTCCCATAAATTCCACATCCCTATTAATTCTAGAATAGCTTCAAGTCTTAGAGGCATGGATGATGAATAATAGCAATGGCTAAGACTAAGGGCGATAAAGTGTAAAGGAGGCTTTAGGGGAGTTTACTATACATCTCTCTCAGAGTTACATCTCTGTTGGTTTGTGGCACATCTGCTGTTTCCATTCTGAGAGCTCTTGTTTTCAAAATGGCATAAGTGCTTTCTTTATTGATGACATGTTTTTGAGCCAGGTTTATCGGCTGGCTTCTGACGGATGATATATGCAGGCACAGCAAGATCTAATTTAGGTACATGTAAAATTTAGATGCATTTTAAAATTGATTCATGCCTCTTGGAGCAGATGAGTCTACAGGATGTATATCAGCCTTTAGCTTAGCAAGCACCATAAAGTGTGATGAGAATACATTCATAAACACAAAGATGACGTGTTCCAGAGAATCATAGCCACATGTGGCTCTTTAGGGTATGTCCACTGCATTTATTCTCACATCTTAGGAGAAATGCTGTGTCTGGGATCCTGCTATGGAGCTTGGATAGATAGATAGATAGATAGATAGATAGATAGATAGATAGATAGAT